>LLCE01000092.1:0-158462 GCA_001414415.1 Hymenoscyphus repandus
GTTACATGCATGATGCAGACGATGGGTTCAACAGACAGTCTGGATTATATTGGGGCAGGATGATGGATAAGTCAATTGGCGAGAACTAAATCTTCCGATCTCGCAAGCTTTGCAGTTCTGGGGTTCTCCACTCACGAGTTCATCACAAAGGATCATTTGACCTCCCATGAAAAGCAAAGTGGATGCAGTGGAAGCGGGGATCACAGACGTACGATAATATTCTCATGATGGCTCGAGCTATCAGGCATGACATTTGCGAGTCGAGCCCATCGTTGGGCTTTTGGTGCCCAAGATCAAGCAGGTATTCCATATAAAATTTTACTTATCACATAAGGTTTCTATATGATTCTTAATGATGGTGGCTAAGAGTAAGAATAGATTTGGCAGGAACTAGCCGAGCTACAGTATAAATTCAACTCAACATTCTTATTCCCCTACGACTTGTAGGCCTTCTCCTATCACACAGAGCCTCAACGTACCATCTACGCCGTCATTTTCATCTTCGTAGGCCTCCTTGCTTCATGCTGTAAAGGGAACCAGACAAGCACAATACTGAGATGATGGTATTGGGCTGAAAGATCCTCCCGTGAACCCCACGGAGTACTAATCTCCTAGCGGAAAATCTACTCCTTTCTCGGATATCACCGCTAAAGAATGAAGCCTCATAGTGTTGAGCTATGAATAATGTTCCCTCGATCTGGGGAAAGCCTTCGCACGTGCCTGTAGGGGGCGTCCCGCACGTGGGCTATATTTGGGGCCTCTTAATTTTACTTTAGGAATTCGAACAGGCCGAGAAAAATATTGGGGTTGCTCAATAGGGGTAAAATAAACGACATTTGACGTGGGGGGCTGATAGGTGGACGCTGAGTTGGGGGGTCTCGGAAACCGGGTGCAGGGGCAGTCTCGTGGCTGATGACCACTTTATTGCAATCCTCCCGAGTCTTTCTCAAAAGTTTTCGAAAGAGTTTCTCTTTTATACAAGCTTGTATAACAATAGAAAGTGCTTACCGAAAACTCGGTTCTCTTGCAAGGTTTCAAGATCTTGCTTACTGATACTTGTGTTATGCGCTCTGTTTAATTCCAAGCTCAAATCAGTTCCCTAGTGAGGATGTAGACATGGCGTCCATCATGAGTCAGGAAAAGCTGGTGGCTGCGTTGCACGTTTCAAATACTTTGATTCGTTCATCCAACAGCTTAGTGACCCTGATCCTCTTCCTCTTCCTAGAATTTTGGTCTCTATCAGCCCAGTAAGTTGCTTAAAGCTCTCGCGTGGGAAGCAGATCACCGATCGCGGCGATTTAATGTTCAATTGATGGTGGAGTGGATACTATGACACAGAATCACGGGTCTCATAATTATGCTGATCAGTTAGTCTGTCAGAAGATTATGTCTCTAAGCTGATCTTATTTTACCTGAGTCAAGTGGTATCTGATCTCGAGGAATATTGAAGCGAGGAACGTTTATTCGCGTGTGGCTCGTACGGTTCGCTTCGAAATTTCAGTCGGACAGTTCCAGAATCGTTCATACAGCCTATTACAAACTCTCTCCCCTGTTGGCAACCAACCTAATTCAACCATTCCACATAGCGATCTCACAATATCTCTAAATCCATCTAGAACCACATAACCATCATGACCCCCAACCACAAAAGCACGTCACCAGCCTCGCCGAAGTCCTGGAGCCCGACGATTATCCATCTTCAAAGGCTAGATCGATGATTACCTATCTCGCCAGCCTAGCCCTATGGTGATTATGTTATCGCTTCTCCAGACTCCACAAGCCGTGTGGGTGGGAAGTGGGAAGGCGAAATGCGGGAGATGTCTCGGGCTGCCGAGAGGGGGACGTCGTCATGGTGTGGCGGGTCTTGGCAGGAAGCGGGTGGTGAGCCGAGTAGACAAGGGAATGGAGAGTTTTTAGGGAGAGGGAGAGGTGGCTGGTAGGTGGGTATACTGGAGGGATTGGTTTTGAGGGGTTGAGGTGAGGTCGCCAGGATAGAGACATAGCGTGCGGTTATGAGTAGAATATTTGGCGAGTAGTGATCTGCATGTTGAGAAGTAGGTGATAATTAGCGAATTTCTAGTCACTAGTTGCTATAATGGCAGGTATAGCAAAGTCCTTGTGGGATGGCAAAGTATGTCCCCTGATTCTCTTGTCATACACTGAGTCAATTGCGCTGCTTGTGTGAAGCACACAAGGAAAATCAATCTTGATATTCTTTAAGGCGCAAGACAACTATGGCATTGCAATTATGGTGAGCCTCGTATTTGTTATGTTTACCTTTTCCTCTTAATATCTCTTCATTAGCTTAAATCTCCTGGAACCATCGTAGGTATTGTATGTCAATTGAACATAAACCAGAAGATTGTAATTCCATATTCTTTGTGAAACATATTTAGAGTGACGTTCTCCACCCTCTTCCTGTCACAAGACTAATTGTCCTTTGATGCATTCTACGACCTTTCTTCTCAATCTTGCATCTTTGTTCTTCCGCTTTACATTTAAGTATGAATACATAATTGTGTGATATTCTTATACTTCTTCACTTACCATCCTTCACACAGTTGTACAAAACAAATGACAATATAACCACACCTTAACAATTTATTATGTGAAGTTTGGTGATTACTGAGTGGGCTCATGCATAGAGAGATAAAAAGAGAGGAAACAGAATTGACGACGGTACTAGCGCTGGCTCGTTTAGAGAATGGTATCGGTTTAGTGGAAGAGTAGAGGAAATCATTTATGTGGCTAGTATTTGGGACGAGGCAGTGCGGTATAGATGAAGGAGCAGGAAGTATGGATTTGGGGTTGTTGTTAGAGGGTATGCTTTTTCGTCTGGCCTTGTCGAAAGTTCTCGACGGCAAGGGGGAAATTGGGATGTCTCCAAAATCTTAATACACTAGAGTATAGATGATGTTTTTTGTCATAATCAATGAAATTACCTTAGTATGTAATTACAGATAACTTCCAGTGATCTTGATCTTCATTATCTCTACTTTCATCCAGTATCACTCTTGGTGTCAAGATAGGTAGACTAAGTCATACAATCTTATTAGGCGAATAGGTAGTGACCACTAAATATTCATTTTCAAACCATGATTTTCTGTCTAACTGGTATATCAGCACCAATTATTTTGTTGAGAATTGGACGTGCAAAACACAGGATTGAGTACCGATTTATCAAAGGCTCTAGATCGCAGGCCAAATCTCGGCAAACTCGAAGCGCTGAATTGCTGCATACAAATTGATTCTACCAAGCTATAATAAAGAGGACAAAAGAGAAACACACTCATTGTTAAAGCGAGGAGGTGAATGAAAGACAAGTTCAGAGTTATTGAAGGCGAAATGAAAAAAAGAGAAACGTAAAATGATCGCCAAACCAAAGTGAGGGAAAGCTAAATCTGCCTGCCCTTCAACCCCCACTTGTGGCTCGACCGTCCTGTTCTGTAGTCCATCTGACGTCAAATTGAGGTTGTTGAACTGCATACGTTAGCGAGTTTCTCGAAGGGAATAACATTGCCACAATGCTTGTTGTCACCTACGGTCCCATTTTACATTTATTTTCATTGTTGCTGGTCTCCTGGCAAGATTTCCCAAAGGTCATGAGAGTTTTCCATCATTCTAGAGTTCATTATGCCAAACTCTGCATCGAAAACTTGCGGTTGTGAGGCATTATAACCAAAATGTATTGGCCCTTCAGGTGGCTGCACATGAGGCGGTGCATCAGGCCATGTATTAACCCTCAAATCGCCATTCATTCTTGGCAACATGTTCCCGTGCTGTCCATTTTCTCCATAGAAATTTGGTGTCAGGGGTTGTACTCCGGTGATTTGTTGGTTCATCATTGTGAGTTGTTGCGTCTGGGGTGTAAGCATTGTATCACTCTGTATCATCATTTCTGGCTTTGTTGACAAGCCACCAGATGAAAGTGGAACTTGTGGGCTATATACTGCCTGTTGGACGAAGACTTGAGCATAGTCCGTGGTTGGGTCATCATTGACTCGTGGCTTGCCGTTCATTTTGAGCTGCGTTCTTCCTGCTAATTGAAGAGCATAGCCGAGGGCGTCTTCGTACCAATCGATCTGGGATGGTAAGTCAGATGGTGGTGGCTGCTTGTTGATTTCAATTCTAGCCACAACTAGCTTCCTCCATATTAACCGAATCCTCTCTTCGGCGAGATCCGCTGCTCGGAGATAATCGTAGACTATAAAAGGAGTGAGCAGCTTGTTTTGGGTAACCGGGACACTGGTAAACTTACACGGATGATCTGGAATGTGCTCTTGTAACCCAATTGCAAAAAAAGCGGTGTACCACTGACCAAGCTCAAGTGTGGCATTTAAGCCGGCGTCCCGGCCAATCATGTATCTCTCAGTATTCTCTTCGACCCATTTCGTGAGATTTGAGTTTTGTGGTGCTTTTCCTTTTCTAATGGATTTGGAGAATGTATCTAGGGCTATGCCGAGCTTCTTCCAAGCTGCCTCGTCTAACTCCTTGAACACAGAGGGTCTACTACCTTCTGAGTGCTCCTCTTTTTGGTGGACTGTACGTATAACTTTTTTGGGAAACTTAGCACGGCAGTCAGGACAGCAAATTTCGCAGTCGACTGTGTCTTTGTGGATTTTCAGCAACTTCTTGTTCTCGAAATCCTCTTGACAATCCCCACACTTCAAGGTGTCAACTTTCTTCGTATGGTGGCTTTTTATGTGATCTCTAAAAAGCAAGACATCAGTGAGTTGTTTCAAATGCCTGTACTTATTTACGGCAATCCTACAGCAAGTAAAAACAATAACTTACTTCAAGTGCTGGAAGGTATTCCAACCAGGGCCACCACAAGATCGGTATTGTTCACGTGTTTCGTGATTGACGCAGAAAGTTTCAGGAAAGGAGACATTATAGAAACACCTGAATGATTGTACATTGGCTGATCCCCCTGAGCTTGACTTAGGCTTTGCGTTATGCTGCTTTAGTGACTGCCCTATGTTATTATCTTCTACCACATCTTTTCCGGGCACATTTTTAGATGATCCTAGGGAGCAAAATTCATTCGAACTTGAGGAAGCCAACGAATTATCGGCCCCTGTTGTATTATCTGAAGATGAACTTGATGGGTCTGAGTTGGAAGTTGCTGCAAAGGTGAAGGCGCCATGGTGTTGCACTGGTGTAGGATCTTGGATGGTGAGAAGATTAAGCATGGACAGAGAGTTACCAGTACCCAATTCAGTGGTTGCACTTGTAGGCGCACACTCCAATTTCCCATTCAAAGAATGAAAAAGTAATTCTGCGACCAGGGGTTCAGTTCTCAATACTTCGTTAAGAACGCCCGCTAAGGTATTGGGATCTTTCTTGGGCGGATTTTCCTCAAGAGCGGAATCTGATACTTTAGAGGATGTATGTGATTGCGATGAATTTCCACCATGTGTGGATGAGTCCTCATCTCCTTCGGATGATGCTTGAAGCGAGTCTCTGCTCGAAGACGACACTGGTGACGAAGGGCGAGCAATTCCATCTGCAATAGTATCTCTCTGGCCACCTGCGCGTTGTTGAAAGATCATACTAGTCTCGTGTCAGGTCTGAATCAAAGGGGAATCAATAGACGCACTTTTCTCTGTCCCCGGGGCAACCTGAGGGCTGAAAATCTTCCTTTATTCTGTTCAAATCAGCGTTCATGTCAAAGTTACCTATACCCATCGTGAAATGGGTAAAGGGTGTTAATTCGGCACAAGCCCCCTCATAAACGCCAGATTCCGCAGCATTTGTCCTAGTCTCGTCTTGAGATCTGGCCGGGCGCGGGTAATCATCATTGGCAGTACTCGAGTGAGATGTTCTCCCTGGGGGAAATTGTTAGGCACGATTGAATGAGAGATTAGTCGACTATCGATCCAATAAATAGGAGCTTACTTGAGGTAGTAGTGGGAGCAGCAGACCATCCTCCAGTGGCTGATGAGCGGCTACTTATATCGCTATCACAAAAACTGCCCCCAAGGCGGCCATATAGAGATTCCAAGCCATGCTGAGTTGTCACGCAACTCTCGCTCATATCAATACTGTCCTCCTCTGCGCCTTCATTTCTTTCTCGTTGTGACCTTTCGTGGCTGGTTAGTCTGTGCACGCGTGTTTCAGCTCTCCAAGGAACAGGAGTCATACATAAATTCCTTCTTCATTAAGTCCGGTCTGCAATGTAATAAAAGCTTGGGAATTGATGAAGCCTGGTCCATTTGCTTTGAGAGAAGTCGACTGGCCATGGTTGCCACAATATAGTCGTCTTGAACCAAAAACCGACGACTATTACATTCCTTTTCGTGGCGTTTAAGATTTGACAGGCAGCCCGAAGAGTCAAGTGCCTTCCGTTTAGGCCCAATATGTCCCCCCAAGCCTTCGAATTCGTGACGCTTGCTGTGGTGGATATCCACGTATGGCATGGTGTGGCGTGCCTTTGCGCTGTACACTACTGGGAAGCAGAGAACTACGGCCTATGCTGGCAATATTTCTAGCTCCAAATTGTTGAGCTCGTAGGGGGCGAATGGCCAATCAATACGCTGTGTAGCCTTGTATCTTGTCGCCCATGGAAATTTCGATATAGACGTGGAAATTCTAGCAGAGATAGAAGAACGTATATGTTGCGGAGTCCGGTAGTAAGAACGAGAGGAGAAAATGATGTGATAGTATCTAAATAGCTGAGCATAAAGAAGCATATATATAGACAACAGAAAGAGAGAAAAGGAAGCCGAAGTTGTGTTTTACCTAAGAGGTCCTTGGAATGCGCCCGCATGTTTTACGTAGCATGAGCTTGAGCCAAACGACGGAACTGGAACTATCCTTTCAATTGTGCGGGACACGAAGGTACGTGGTCAATCCTCCGGATGTCTACCCTTGCCAGCAAATTGGAGCGCTTTACATGCGTATTGTGGCGTTGTATCTCGACGTGACCCCGTACATGCATTTCTTGACATCTGCAGGACCTATCAATAAAGCCAATCGATATTTGATACACATGTTCGCAAGGTTTGTTTCTACTTCCAAACTCCAAGTAACAGTGGATGCAGGAGATTCTGATTATGAGTCGCCTGTTTCATTCCCTCTGGGTACATCATAATCGTGGTAAGAATAAGGCTGAGTGTGCTGCCGGATGCTTCCTAATTGGTAAAGAACCTTCCGAGTCCACGAATGTTCGTGGCACGACAATGAGTAAGCGAAAATTCGTTGGCTAGATATTAGAAACACAACCTTTATTGAAGTTATCATACTCACCACCTTTGTGTATCCAATCAGCATTGAAGCTTGACCCTCCTGGCACGGTATTCAAAATCTCTGTGACCTCAAGAGCTAATCTGACACACATATAAGCAAAAGCCAGTTGTCCATTTGCCTCGGGCCTACTGATCCCGTATTCAAGAGGATATTGAAGTAAGGGTATATGCATGTTTTAAGTCGGCCGAAACGCTCCGATGACTTTCTGTTGCACTTGTGTCCACAGCCGAATAGAAGGCCCCCCCTAGGGCTGGTTTAAATATGATTCTCCACTATATAGGACCTAGTGTCACCTCGTCGGTTTCAGAGCATCTTAACGACTGTTCATTTGCCCGAACAAGATATGAAAGTCCCTCCTAAGAGAGCTGCAATTTGTACTCATTCATGACAGCTTACAATCCTTCTAAACCTTTGTTGGTGTTTTGCAAAACCTGTAGCTTGATTATTGGAAATCGCGATTCGAGAGCTTTTTGATAAATTCACTGAGGCCTATGTAGCTCTGTAGATACTGGCTCGATTATCTGTAAGGGGAACTGAGGGGGAAAGCGAGAACAGCTTTGCGCCCAGTCCCAACAATTCTGATTAGACTAGAAACTTGAAAGTGAGATAAAGGCGTGAGGGATTTTATACCAAGATGATGTGAACATTTTTACCATCCAGTTATGTGTAAACAGGGAATCCAAACAAACTCACCACTGAGGGCTTTCGAGGTATTTAACAAGGGCTAGAAATCCGATCACGCGCTTGACGGCAATTTCTAAAATTTAGGAGGGGATTGCTGCATCTAAATGTGAAGAGGATGTAGCGAGAGTCCTTCTAGTAGTTAGTAACATGGTATCTTTTTCTTTGAAGCATGCGTGAGAAGTTTTACGCTTAAACGCTTTTAATGTCTTTAGAGACATGGAGAAAGGTATTCTTGATGTAAAAAGGCTGAGAATAGCTATTTATTCTACCTTGACTTGGCGAGTGGTCGAAGTAACGTTGAAGCGTCATGCGTCCCTCTTTTAGTTGTCAAACGAGGGTATGCAAGGGCCCGAACCGACACTGTAGCACAACTGCACATGCCTTCGGGATTACGCCTTTAGAGTCGATCAAGCGTTCGCTAATCGCCAACTTCAATGGCATAGAGGAAATAGGAGATAATCATTCTTGCCGAACAGGGCTCAGAGAGGAGGCACACCGGCCAACTTAAAATCTTGCCACGAGCGTCCGTGCCCCGAGGAAGCGTACACATATGATTGAAAACTCCACCTGATATCCACTCGCGTTTTAAAGTAGTTCAGTGGTATCCCAAAACTCGAGAATACCTAAAAGCGTCGAGGTTCTACCATTTAATGGAAGAGAACACCTTGGGACCCGAGATTCTCCTCATAATGTCTCGCATGCAATGGCCATCGTCTTGACCCCTTCAGCACTGACTGGTATACATGTATTTCTGTGCAAGTAAGCTCGCGAACAATTACGCATTCTTATCTCAAAGTTTTCGTTGGTTCTGTTTCCCATGCAGGGGCAAGACCTATTACTTTGTTAGATTTAATGTCTACCTATGTGCTCAACTATTGTCGAGATTAATGCTTCTATCAGTCAGCAGCTAGTACGCTATGCGCTTGTATCTGGGATGTGTCCTTTCCACGCCAGTGTGCATTTGCGTACGAAATTGTGATGCAGATTTATGATAAATTCTCGTTGAAATTAAAGTCCTTCATTTCTTATTCCTTCTAGATTTATTTGCCTCCAAATATTGGCACATCTCCAATCTGTACCATGATCTTTAGCTGCACTGAGTTTCGTAGTTGCTGTTAAAAGGACAAGATGGTTGGTGGCCGGGTAGAGTGAGTAGCGGACAAAGGCAGTCTTCTGCAAACATGCGCTTCACCAAACTTTGATTTACCTGCATCTCTTACCATATATGAGTTATTCTTTTGCTGTGATTTTAATGTTCTATAAATCAAAGCCATGGCCTCTTGAGCCCTCAATTCCAGATAATTTTCAAACCAAAGTATATTGCGACCATGAGTTCTGGACATATTAGAAACGATCGAGACGGCGAACAGCCTGAGGTTGAAGCAGGAACACACTCTAAAAATCCAATCATTGTTGTGAAACCAAATCCAAACCCACCATCTGTCAGTCTATTTCACTGTGTCCTTTTTATTTGACTGACCATATCTCAGGACACCACAACACCAACCCCACGGCGTTGAAAGCCACACAGAGGCGCCCTAAAGCCTGAATTCAGGAGGTGCTTACCAGAGTAAGTCATGATAGATCTCTGAGGTTATACAATTTCTAATCAATGTACCACAAGAACTCTGGCTGTCCAACATCAATAATTGTTCATTTTCACCACACAGAAAAACGGATTAAAAGGAATGGCTCATGCTACTGCATATGACTGGTGCATATTTGTTCGTGTTATACCTCACTTGTTAGCATCAATCTTTCGATCAATACAAAGACACAATAGACTCTCAAGTGCTTGATCCCCAATTAACCAATCGTATTTCTTTCTATCCGATAGTATGAACATCAATAAACGTTGATATAGAACTCTCTCAGACCATGCATGAGAAGAAAACTCGGCATACAACTTTGTTTTCTGCACGTTTTGCACAGCCCTAAGAGACAATTTTTGTTACATGCTTCATAGTCATTAAACCAAGAGGAGATAATTTTGTGCAGCTGGAGTCAGTCCGTAGCCTTGTTGATAAATACTGCTGGATAAGTTGATCCTGTTTCCTGCAAGCTAGCATTCCATGCAGCGGACCCATACCATTGTTTTGACTGACCCAGCCAATCCTGTGGGACAGTCACCCACCATCTAAGAACGCCTTCCCATTCCACATTTTGAGAGGCAGACCTTGAGTTGGGCAGCGAAACTTAGTTTCCGTACTGTATCATATTTGTCGTCTCCATGAGGCTCTACTAAAGTTCGGGCACGATAAATATGACTAACGCTGCTTGAAAAGCCCAACACATGCAAGGCTGTATTCGTTCTATATTTACTATATATATAAGCAGGTGCTCAATCTATGCAAATTAGAGACGATTTGCACCCTTTCCCCCCATTCTTTATCGTGCAACAGAGCATAGATCTTGATCACAAGTGTTTTCGCGATGGGTTTATCATCTCCAGAAAAAGGGGAATGCGATCCGATAAATTGTCAGCCATTTTCAATTAATGAAATTGATTTTCCAGAGGACAAGAAAGCACTTGAGAAGAAGGTTCTTGACTTCGATGTAGAGGAGGTAAAATCTATCAAAGGTAAATCAAGTTGAGATCCTACAACGATTTCAAACCGTCTTGCTAAGCGAAAAGTGTAGATGTAAAGTACACTAGCTCAACAAGAAGTACCACACTTATCCTCGGCATATCAGAGGATGAAATGAAGATAGGAATCTCGGGGAAATCGAAACCAGTGACAGATGAGGAGGATGTACATATTGAAGATCCCCTAAACCAGATGTCAACTAGAACTGTCTCGAACAAATGTATGTACATCCAACAGATGTTATCTCTTTGCACTTAGTGTGAATTTATTCTCTTGCCTCGCCTTCTTTAGTTGGCCGCTACTGAAAACTGCATATAGTTGAAACATATCCCCAAGGTTTTCCACGATTGGCAGCCTTCCAAAACAGCTCTTCAGGATTAGCTATATTTCGGCGATTCGGAACAGCACATTGCAGAGTCCTCATGCATTTGCAGTGTGAGATAACGACATTAATACAAGAATTAGACGATTTAGACATTTCTGATTCGGCAGAAAACAGTGAATTGTTGTATCGCTTGCGCCGAAATGAATGGTACGAAGGTTGGGACACAGGACAAAAGGACTTGCTGGAAAGATTGCAGAGGAAGCTTGTAATATATGGTAAGCATTAAGTTTGATATAACAAGGATCATACTAATTCGCATGATTATAATGCTTGAAGCAAACAAGCTAATAATATCAGATGACTTGCTACTCAAGGACAGGGGACTCCGGGCATTGGCGGCACCACTACCGCACCACTATCAAAGTCTATCCAACTGGATAATAGGCACTAAGCCTCTTGATAAAGGCCAGTACGACTTCCTGTTTTCGCAAGATGACTTTGTATTATCTTCAGCAAACAGTCATCAGTGCCGATTCGACGAGGCAGTCCAGAAAGTTTTGTTTCGCTGGCCTGAAATCTTTAAGGTATATAGTACATATCTTATAGTTTTACAAAAGAGGAGCTAAAGCCCACAGAAATTTATGGGAGAATCCGGAGGGGGACCTCAGGTACATGGCAATCGTGTCTACTCCTTGTCTCGTAACAAAGCCGCCTGCATAGCCAAGTTGCTTGCGGTTATGGTTGCTGTCACAATCCTGACCCTACCCGTGCTTCTACTTTACTTGAATCACATGAGTGATGGTGCACGAGGCGGGGTTGTGCTGATTTCTATCATGACTTTTGGAGTTGTGATGTCTCAAGTGGTCGGCGCAAGAGTTGAGGCTGTGTTCATTGGGACCTGCACGTAAGTCGGACCCCTTCGCTTGCGATTCTACAGTAGCGAGTTCTAGTGTCACTATACAGAGATAAATGTCTGGACTAACCCAGCAAATTGAACAGTTACAGTGCGGTTCTCGTAACATTCTTGGGGAATTTGCAAGCGAGTAGAGGTACTGTTGGCGAGCAATGAAGACCTGATCTGTGTTGCGAGAGTATGCAGAGAATCTCCACGTAGACTTGAGCTCCCGACGACCTAGAGTACAGTTTGTCTATGACATCCCGTAGAGGAAGACAAGAGAGTTTCATTAATTCTCTTACTAAATTTGACGAATTGATCTATATTTCGGAGAGCTTTGTGCAGAATTAAGGTTATTAGGACTTATCTTTATCAAGAATACGAAATATTAGTACAAATTTCGAGTGTTAGAACTTCACTTGATACACACACTCTCAGTATTCTACAAAAGGACTCAGGCGCCGCCACCCCCGAGGACGTTTCCTGTAATTGTATTCAGCAGCTTATAGACTATTGGAAGAATTGAAATGAACGTACCAAGAAATGAGAATAGACCCCAGATTGCACCCGATGTCGCTAATTTCGGCGGACAATATCTATAGATCTCAGTAAGCAGACTATTCTTCCTTAATTGGACACTATCAAATCACGTCACTTACGATTCTCCAGCCGTAGTCACATACCCAGCCCAGAACAACCACGCCGATAACCATGTTGTGCTTGAGACCACTGCTATGCCAAGAAACAACTTCAACCACTCCTTTTCATCCAGATTTGTCCAATCGTGTTTCTTGCCGATTATCATGATCAAGTTGCATATAGCGAAAAACACAAATATCAATGACAAAAGAGCTCCCACATACATTAACCTCGCTCCAGAAGGGATATCTGCAGTGGGATTATAGTAACCATTAACACGTGCGAAATCCGCCGTAATGCCCATGTAATAGCACGATATGATGAGCAAAATGACTTCAGCAATCAACGCGGATTTAGCCGCGGATTCCCAGTACCCATTCACATCTAATTCGGCACCTATACCGATCAGGAGTCCGAGGAGGATCCAACTCAAACGTGGACGAGTTGTCCAGAATAGGAACAGATCCACGATTGAGAAACCTGTCTCATAGCCCGGCGTGGTCTTGTAAATCGCCGCGATGATAGCATTTGAGCCAAGTTGAAGGGTGAGAGGGATGAGCCAGCCCCAGTACCACATTTTGCTCTCTGGGTGGCCAAATTTGTTGAAGCTCCATACTTGGACCACCTTCCGATGGCAAAACAATGCGCTAAGTATTGCGACGACGCCGTTCACTGCAGCAAACGTTCCTAGAGATCGAGCTCTGGAGGGGCAAGTAGAAGTAGAGTCGGATGGGGTGACATACCAGGACCCTAATAAGGTAAAACGAGGAATTAGCAATTGGTAGAGATCAAGGATAGTTAAAGTTATTGGCAACGAGGATTTGACGTGTGATAAGTATTGGACGAAAAGACTTGCACCTCGAACAATATTTTGGACAATTATGCTATACTCACATGGTATGTATTCAGAATGCGTTGGAACAAAAATTACTGGTTTTGGGGTAGGTCGAGGGGTTGGGGTTGTAGTGTCGACCACAGGTCTTGGGGGCGGCGGAGTTGGTGATGGTGGAGTCGGTGATGGCGGAGTCGGTGATGGCGGAGTCGGTGATGGCGGGGAAGGAGATGGTGGGGAAGGTGACGGTGGAGTAGGGGATGGCTCAGGGGGAGTTGGCCTAGGTGGTGATGGCGACGGAATTGGGGCAGATTTTGGAGCACACCGAGGATTGTTGAGTGTGTCGACATAACAAATCGAATCAGGTGCACAGCAGAAGCCAATGCCACCTGAACATGGAAGATAACCTGGCGTGGTACATGGCTAGAACAAAAAAACAAGTCAGCAATAAGCAGTGGAACTTATAGAGGCTCCGTGAGACAGAACCTGCAAACTTACATTGCTATTTGGAGCCCCGCAATTATTGCTTGAAGCGCCGATAGCCACACAGCACGGATTACTGAGGGTGCCACCAGTACACAGATACCCAGAAGAACAACAACTACTCCCACAACAAGAGTCATTGTAAGAACAACATTTTCCGCTTGGACAAAGGAGTGTTAACATTGGACAACCTTGTCGTCGGAATAAGCTCCATCCAGGTTGTTGAGCAATGCTAGGAACGGTAGAAAGGTCTTCGAATGGCTCTGCTAGCATATGGCTGATATTAGAATCCTCGAAGAATGGAACGGCAGCCGCGAGGGCGTGAAAGGCCACTGCAAAGTAGTTGGACCTCATGATGCCTTGTGAGGGGCTCTCATCGAACACCAAGAAGAATTGAAAATTTTGCGACAAAACCCATACTTATGAACTGCTCGATGAGCCTCAGCTTTTCACTAAATGAACTGGTTATGCATCTAGTGAAAGTTGCCATCTGTCAGCCTCGAGCCAGATGGGATCTTGTAACCCTGCCATTACTGAGCAAATGGTTGCAGTTTTGCAGCAAACCCTACTGAATGGAAGTGAAGATCAGTGCCCAAAAAAAGGTGCCGGGCGGTATTAATATCTACTTATCATTAGAATGATTACCTAATGTCAATCTCATTGGTTCCCGACCGTCAATTTTCTGGCATGAGAGTTGCACTCTGCCGCTCGATTGACTTGAATGTGGTTGCATAAATGGTACAATGCATATTTTAAGCCTCAATGTCGCCAAATTCAGCTGAATGGAGTATAAGTGGCGGCCGCTAAGACAATCCCGCAATATTGCATACTACCCACAATAAATATTGGAATGTGTCGCCTCGTGATAGATAGCTTTTGTACTCGTTGTACCGCCCCTGATGAGTATAAAGTATAACACTAAGCTTTAATACAATAAACTCCGAAGAATAATTGAACCTGCAAATTGAACATATTAGAGGAAATGCCTCCTTTCAACTGCTTCAAACTTCGTCGGATATATTTGTTAGCATACGAAGACACTCCATAAACGATGCGCACTCACTGCCTACAACTCTGGATTGCATGGTATCTTTCAAAGGTGCACTTGAATGAAGTTTTAAAAAAAATGTGGTCAAGTAAATTTGGAAATTTGAGAACAATCTATTGTTGAGATGATATAGTGTGAACTCTTGACTCGTCGATGCCAAAGCGCTGCGCCTTTCTTCCAACTCTAGGCTAGTTGTTTCACAGTTGATGCTGTTCCAAATGAGGAACACAACCGGCCGGTTTAGAGACGTTGAGTCTCATGCTCTGCCGATTGGGCTAGCCGAGGATTAACCCCATCCAATTACAGCATCCAATTTCTTAACTTAAAATCGCATTGAATTTTGCATATATATGTTTAAATTAGTGGAGCAGACACATCAACCAACCAGATTCTTCTTGTATACATTCCAAGCAGACTATCTGGCCCGGCTAGCTCAATCGGTAGAGCGTGAGACTCTTATTATCTTGCGCAAGATATCTGGCATCTCAAGGCTGCGGGTTCGACCCCCGCGTTGGGCTCAATCCCCAACGCACTTCAGAACACTGAAGTTCGTCTTATTTTTTTTGGGCAATCTTTTTGGTATCTCTTTTGGTATCTCTTTTGGGGTTGTGTGGTTGGGTTAAGGTGGGGCGCTAAGCGAGCCCCTACCCATTGGCATCAGGCGAAAAACTTCTCGAAACATGTCCAAATAAAACTCGCTTAACTATAATGAGTAGTCATGCGAATGCGTAAAAAGTGTATGTATTATAAGTCTACGATATGAAATAGCGAGCAAGTCAAAACTAACAATTTTCTGCAATGTATAGGAGAGATTAATGTTTACCACTGACAAATTTATGCGTTGAACGCTTTCTGATCTGAAAAGTAAGAAACATAATTGGAAATTTATGATAAATAGGCTGCGAAGTTCATATTTGTTCATGGTCTATCAAAATAAGAAATTTTATACGGCAAGTGATATAATACCTTACTATAAATGCCTTCAGCCCTCTCCTACAAAATAACAAATTCTAAATATCTCAATTTTACTTGGAGTTCATCGAGCGTGAACTAATCCCATCCATACACCTATATTTTAAGTGGCCCTCTACTTTAAGTTCTTTCTTAACCTAGATATCACATTTAAATCAAACACCCTTTCCCCCTCTTCTCAACTCCAAGAACAAATTCTTATATATCTTAAAATCACAGAAGATTGAAGGACACGTGGCTGTAGTGTACGACAAAGGGCCCTTGAATGACGAACAATAACTCTTTAAAAGTGTTGGTATGAAGCACGTAAGAATGTTATAAATAGAGTCACAAAAGCAGGAAGCAAAGTCTTGAGTTCCTTATTTCTATATCACTTCCCGTCCTAAACGGCTAGAGCTTCTCTATATATATATTCTATCTCTCTGTTACCCCAGCCATACGGAGTTTCCATCGGATACACCGCCGGGGCTTCCGAATAGTATATAAATGGCTTTTCCTCACGGATGTCACCGTACCTATTAATAGGCGGTTCACAGGCATATAAATTTATTATCTTAGTCGCAAGTGCACCTCCATCTCATCATGCAAGACTCTCCTCGTCATCGATGTCAATCGATCTTTATATATTTCCAGTTTCTCTAGGACAAATCCCAACACTCCGAGAACTTTTAGACCTGCGGAACTCACCGTTGGATATTAGACGAAAGGGTTGACAAAGACAAGTTCATTCTAAAACATATAGAATCCCGTTAACTTGGTGATATTTCATCCCGCTCGCTGATTAATCCAGAGGAGATAATCATATTTGCCATGTGATCATACTTTGGTATCTCCCTTCTTAACCCTTCTAATTAGACTAAACTCGAGGCTAGAATATAGAGTTGTTAAAGTATATACCTCTATAAGAGGCTAGGAACCCCCATATATTAATAAATAGTATGCATTTGGAAGTGGACGTCAATTAGGAAGTACCTCTATTTACTCTCCGTATATCTGGAATATAACTACTACAGCCGTCGTCTTCGATCAAAATTTAATAAATATTCCTTCTATGTAAGGAACTAAAGATTGGAAGGGCGGTCTCCCCTTCCACCGAATTTAAGCACTTCATCGTCCTAGACAACATCCACTCTAAGGCTAGATACAGGTACACATAGCGAATACCTATACTCCAATCTTTAATAAAGTAAACTTCGTGAGTTTAAAAATTCATATGCTCTCTATCTTCTTCTACCATCTCCTCTTGCTCCTGTCTCACTTCATGTTTCTTCGCAATTCCTCTAAATATACAACCCCTTTCTCCCCCCTACTCACATCCCTTTTCTTCTCGCAGCCCGGTATATCTTTGCTTAAAGCTTATAACAATACCAGAAACGGTCCATGGTCTGTCTAGTCATGGATAATCCGCATGAGCTCGATGCTCTCCAAGTTTCCTTAAACTCTAGAAGTTTGACGTCTACCTAGAGAGATCCTTAAAATATAATCATAAATTGTGGAAACTTCCTTGCAGGAGAAGGGTTGGTAGTGGAACTATAAGCAGTTCTTTCTTCAAACTTGTGGCGTTGACTGATTATTAGGAATGATCAGGATTTCTTAAAGTCGGTTCCGGTGGTCTACAGATGGTTCTCACTACCCACCATTTCCCTCTAGGTTTACCTTGATGGGAATCGTCACAAGAAAATTTCACTTCGGTACGTCAATAACTGGACAAAATAGACCCAGAATATGCTTTAAATGCTTTTGAAATTTTTATATCTTTCTAGGTGATGTTCAAATGATAGGTGTCAACTTTGTCGCTGGTATTTCCTGCCCCTTTCCTTTCGGACCCGTATATGCAATGCAGTGTGTACATATATAAAACGTTTCGCTCTGGTGTATAAACAAAACTTCTCATCGCTCGGAAGGTCCCCAGTACCACTCCACTTTCATGTCGTTGAAATAACATAATGCTGCTCCTCAACGCTGGGTCCTAAAATCGTGATTACGCCGTATGTATATGCAATATGCCCCAAAAATCGCTCCTCTAATATGCAAGAAAAGTTCTATGTATGACTAAAATAATGATCAAGTTTGTACAGCATTGCAGGGTTCGTTCTACATGGCCGCGTAGGCCAATCCAGCGCCCAGTGCAGCCATGGCACCAAGACCAACAGGGGCCGGTGTTTGGGCCGCAAAATTCTTAGTCGCAGTTCCACCAAGACCCAGTGTGACAGTACCAGCAATCTGGGCATTGTTGACACCAGCCGAGGCCGAGACAGCATTCGCCACAAATGTTGCTGATGGAAGGACTGTCGTACCGCTCGCAATCTCGAGAACATTGTTGGTCGTGGAATTGTAGGTAGTTTGGGCCATTCCAATTTGATTATTAGTGAGATCGTAAACGATGTAGGCCGATCGAATGAAGGTATCCCCAAGAACAGCTGTCCCGGATCCAGCTGGAGCGATGCCGAAAACGCAGGCACGTGTTCCGTCGGAAAATGTCAGGGGTCTGCCATTAGCAGAAGTAACCATAATTACGAGCTCGTCCATTCCAACCTTGATCACAGGACTTGAGAAAGTGAAATCCAATGTCACAGAGGTATTTGTGGCCAATGAACAAGGGACATATGCAGTTCCTTCGCTGGAGTCGTATTGAGCACCTACTTGCTCATAAATTGCCTCCGTCATAGCATCTGGTAAGTAGGTGAGAGAACTACCGGTGTCGAGCAAGACAGCCTGTGCTTGATTCTGGGCGATGACTGTCGATCCAAGGGTGACTCCAGTGAGAGTAATGAGGAATTCGGCAAACACACCTGAGGTAGATTGAACAGGAAGAATAGCAAGATCGCCTTCAAATTGGTCCGAGTCCACGCCACCGAACAAAATGCTTCCAGTACTGGCGTCGAGATCGTTCAACCAGATGCTGTAGGCGTTTGAATTGATGACTCCGTCGGTAACCAGTTGCGACGGTAAATTCCTATATGGTGACTTTCTAGCTCTTCCAACCTGAACCTCATTGACCTCGTATCCAATGCCCAATATTCCTTCACTTGATGTACTCGTATATCCAACTCCAAATTGCAGCTTGCTCAAACTTGTCGTTCCGATGGTGAAAGTATCTGAGACGTAATCACCCGCCGCTCCTGACCCATCGACATATGATATGTTAAAATAGCTACCAATATACGAATAGGTCGATGAGGAATTCGCCTCGTATGAGCCCGCGATCGAACATGGCGATCCTCTCGATTTGCATAATCTAGAGTTTGGTGTGTTGACCCACAAGTCGCTGCTTCCTGTGTCGATGTGTAATCGTTGAGTTTGTGCTGGCGTTCCGAGGGTTGCGTTGGCGAAATACAACGTCAACTAGGCAGATCAGTACGTAGATTCAAGACGGAAAGTGCCAGGGAGTTTACCTCGTTGTCTAATGTGGCCTGCGCTGTCTTTGCTCTCTTTCTCAACTGATCTCTCTTTACTGGGTTCGCCACCGATTTCCGCTCAACTGGGAATCCAACTACTCGCGCCGGCCCGTCCTCCCTCTTCTGTAGTGTGAATCCCTCTATACATATCGACAACAAGCTTGCAGCGACGGCAAACGTCGATAAGGCTTTCATATTTCAGTAGTAAGAAGACCCGGGGTTGAAACAGGCACAAACTGAATCCAAGTGGTTCTCAAGATGAGATTTCAGGTGTATGATATAGTTGGGACAGTCTGATGACGCGGCAGTGAACTAGTTCGTCAGCCACCGATAATGTGGGTAAGCGGCAGCTAAAAATTAAAGTATTAAAGCTGAACAACTCTGATTCGATGTCTCGGGACGAAGTTTGATGGTAAGACGACCAGGTTTGTTCTCCGTAATCCAAGATGATCAAAAACGTGTAGGATGTAGGGCGTCAATTGCAAGTGTATGTCAAATAATTATCTTCCAGCGGTGATGTTATATGTTCTCCTTTTCCCCTGTTCCAACCAACAAGCTATTTCGATCACGCTTGGTAAGTGAAAGTTGTGATTCCAGATCCTCGGTTGCAGTACACTACTTCTGACAAGGCTGAGTGACGTTGATTTAATAGCCGGTGAAGGAGAGGAATATCAGAATCGGAAGATCCCAAGGTTGGGAGCGTGTGGGGGAAGCTCGGAAGATAACGAAAGAATGGAATTCGGAATGGGCACTTTTAACGCCAAGAATAGTATGAAAAGAAGAGAAAAATGATGTTGCGCGAGATCCTCTGGCATGGCATTTGCATGGCGTCGAGGTGGAGGGGAAGACCAAGCCTTTGTATGGCTTGGCAATGGCAGGGGACTTGACGAGGAGTCGAACCTGTCGAGGACGGAGTCCGCAAATGACGCGGCCTCACACGAATCCAATGAAAAGTCAACCTTCGTTCAGCAGAAAGTCCACTTTCACCGCGACTGCGGGAAAGCTCTCCTCATGTGCCGTGAGGGTCTCAGAGAGGCATTGTTTTGAAGAAGCAGCCGCCTGGCGCTGTCATTTGGCAAGACTTGCGAGGGCGTTCGCATTACTGAGCAGCCTGCCAAATGGGCCAATTTGGAGTTCCAATCTGGTGTTTGGAATGTCGCAAAGAAGAGGCAAAGAGACGGCAAGACAAGAGTGGCTCCAGGGGCATGACATTGACGTGAATGATTTGCTGACGCTCGTCCTCTCTCCTTGGACGATCAGACACGAAACGGATAGTACCCTTGAGGCTGATGCACGAATGCGCCTGCTCAGGCGAACCGAGGGTCCTCGAAACGCGGACTGAGAAGGCTGACACACGCAAAGAGAAGACGTCCGGCGGGAGTTGTTTGGACGGCTTCGCTATCAAACCTTTGAGCCTCGCATTTGCTTCTCCTTTATTGGGTGTGAAGTGGAACGGAATTCGAGGTCATGACGCTGACGACAGTGCTTTCTGGCAGATCAGATGCGATGACCTGGATGCAAGTGCATCTGTTCTTGTCGTTGGGACGGTGTGTTGATGGAGGCATAATCGAGCACCTGGATTCTCGAAATGACAATGAATGGTCGTGGAAACAGTGCGCTCTCACCGTACAGCCGGAACCAGGAGACCGGCACTCAGTAGCAGGCCAAGTAGTGTATGACCCGATATTATGGGGAATCAAAAGAGGATCTCAACTCGGCCACCACGCAATCTTGTATTCGTCATGAGTGCGATTCGTGGCTATGTTCCACTCAATAAATTTATGTAAGTGGTTAAGGCGAGGAAAGCGACAGCGGCGAGCCAAGAATAGGAATAAAGTTGGCTCATTCCGGCTTCCGTATTGCGTCTTTGGCTCTTTCACCTATCCGTTGGCTACAAAACTCTCCCATCGCCCGACATCCGAGGGGTTCGTCTATCACTCATCTAATTTCTGAGCCTCATCGTCTCATCTTCACACCCTTTTCAAGCAGCCATCGTTTCTCTCGGTGTTGATGCTCCTGAAAGCAATCTGGACACGAGCATATCGATTCTTGATATCACTTGGAAATATCTTGGTCGCCTTTCGGTGACAAATCGCGGCCTTGGTCTTTCTTGTCACTCGAATTCGTCTCTTGGAAGAACGCAGCCAAGCGGACTTGGTGGTTGCCAGCCTGATTTGCAAGGCCCTCATTCTCGTCTCAAACAACCAGGTTACAACCAGGTTACAACCTCGATAGTTAGTGAAATGAGCGAGTCTCGGAACTTTGCGAGAATTTCGTTGAGGTTTCCACAGTCATCTGAACTCGAGTTTGGACGTGACTTTATTCACACTATCCATCTATTCTTAGAATCAAGTGCTTGAAGATACTTTTCTGCGTATCAAACAATAGAACGAGGATCTGCACTCACGGACTATATATTTAACTTTAGTTTTGCTCCTACACTGTTTGGTTTCATGTTTGAAGAGTCGAAATAGTGTTCCATCGTCACATGACATCTCGTTTCCAGCTACAGTCATGTGATACATTTTCTTTGAGATTGAATCTCCAGCTCGCGTTGTACCTACGAGCTGAGCTTCTATACAATGTTATTTGTTTCAGTTGAGGAAGACTTTGTCAAGATTCAAACCAGGTAGGTAGCTTAAAATGCGACACGACCAATCCAAGTTCATGTCCGAAGGAATGCTTCGTGGTAAAAGCCGGTGGATATTCAGGCAGCACAGATTGACATTGTGAATCTATAGTAAGACGGCCAAATAAGAGAATCAATTGAGGCTGCCTGACAAGCGAGTATGCGTGGCTTGACGAGATCATCAACCTTTCTATGAACCTCGAGCCCCCTTTATTATCTTGCGATTATCGGCGCATTATACACTTGAGCAACATTCTGACGGATTTTACGCTTTGATTGTTCTGCAAGTGATATTTTCAAGACTTCTCAAGCTATTTGGCCCTCTGTTGCTTACCCAGCCTAGAAAGATGGACACCATCGATTGGAATGAGCAAGCGCGATGGTAATTATCTGTCTGCAGCTACGGGACCGCTTAGTAACAATAGCTAACTCTTGATGATTATCGTAGCCCAATATATGCTGTATGTACTGTCCATTACGAACCCGTGTGGTCATCTATTTCCTAGAACAAAATCTAATACAACGAGACAGTCCTTCTTCGGAGCAATGGGCTGCTCAGCAGCCCTCGTCTTCTCAGTAATGGGCGCCGCCTATGGCATCGCAAAAGCAGGCGTAGGAGTCTCAGCAGTCAGCGTTCTCCGCCCTGATATGATCATCAAAAGTACATCCCACCTCTTACTTGCCCTCCCTCCCACATCTCACTAATACAACCATAGACATGATGCCCCCCATCCTCGCAGGCATCCTTTCCATCTACGGTCTCGTCATCAGCGTAATAATCACCTCGAACCTCGCCGAAAAATCCGCCCTCCACACCAACTTCTTGCAGCTCGCCGCAGGAATATCGTGTGGATTATCGTGTCTTGCGGCGGGGTTTTGCATTGGAATTGTGGGGGATGCGGGGGTCAGGGGGACGGCTCAGCAGCCGAGACTTTATGTAGGAATGATGTTGATGTTGATTTTTGCTGAGGTGTTGGGTAAGTGGCTACTCTCCTTGAAGAATCTGGGGTGGGAAGACTAATTTGATACAGGACTTTACGGAATGATTGTTGGGATATTGTTGATCAGTCAGAGTGGAATCAATGTTACGAAATGTCGTTGAGTTGTAAGGTAGCTGCGAGGTACTAGCATCACTATGGATCCAAAAGCATTATCGGATACGAACTTCCTGGAAGCCACATATCAGTAGAGCCACTACGAGAGTTCCATGTTACAACCTTGCCAGACAGAGATCCATTGCACTACCACAAAGCATGATAGATGTAGCATATATCGTTCCTAATCATATTTCAATTATATAAGCGAGTAAAGTCTTCCGCGCTCCACTTACACCTTTCAATTTCTCGGGTTATTTCACTGTTTCAGTATCAAAAACAAGTTCAGTCCTCCAATGCTCGGTTACCGGAGAATTAGATCTTGTATCTCAGTTGCTTGTAAAAGTCAGGAAAGCATTCTGTACGTGTAGATAGCTTCAATTCTAATTCCGTAGAGCTGTAATCTTAGAGTATTCCTTTCTCCGGATTTGAATACTATCTGCGCTTCCAATATAGACTGAAGATTACTGTGCGTGTAGTGCGTCGTTTACCGATGTTTTGTTGAAGTTTCGATCTCATCATTTCCGTCCGGTTGACGCGAATTTTTAGCGGTCTCCTTTCCATACCACAACTTCAAAATGCTCTTTCTCCTTTGTGCACGACGAAATTTCGTAGACAGATTCTCCATCCCTAACTTATCAACCGCTGATCGTCGAGACTTCTCGGCTATACCTATCCCAGCGTATATCTCGCTTAAAAAAGGGGTGTTAAAACTTCGAGTCACAGCACAGCTGCTGTATATAGTAAGCTTCCATACCCTTTCCTCTCTACTCCAATCCTTAGACCTAGGTTGGGCGCCATTTTTTCGTGGCGGCTCAACACAGCTAGATTTAATTTAGTCGTGTCAATCGCTTTTCTCGTCAATGCCTTCTTCTATCTCAGTATGATAGGCCATCACCATTCAGCTGGTGAGACTACTCAATAGACTTCTTTCATTGCGAGATATATATTCGACCTATCCGTCCCTTCATTCTAGGGGCGAGAGCATTAGGTTGCAGGGGCTTTGCTGTGAGATGAAGTTCAGTGCACTGAAGTTGGATGACAGCGAGGTTGGAATATGCTGTGGGGCCTGACAAAGATTACTCTAATCCGAAGAGCTAAAGAGACATGTGCACATTTTCTAAAATTAATGTGTTGAAAATAGAACAGAAGTGTCAATTGAGTATTTAGTGTGATGTCATATACTGTCTGTATAAGGAGACAAGAACAAAATCATAATCTTCCTAACTAGGACGCCGAAGAGATGAGACAAATTCCAGCATTGCTCCATTTCTCTGTCGTAAACAGGGTATGTTCATCCAAAGGAAGTCAAGCTCAAATGATAGTCCCTTCAACGTCTTCAAGATCGTTAATGACCGTTCTCACCGAGCCATTCGTGATCTTGCCGATGATGTACACACGACTTTATGCCCCACAAAATAGGTTTTGGCGTAATGGATGCGCACTTTGGAATCGAGTCTTTCTCGTGCAGTCTTGGCATTTATTTGGATAGGAAGTCTAGCGAGGTTCGCTTCATTTTCAGGAGAATTTGTCACCGATGCAGATAAGCGCGCGCTCATTTTTGTCGAGTCTAAAGTTGTAGAGTCCACGATGCCCATACATGAAAATGCGCCTTTGGGAAAGGCTTATTAGTCAATTGAATGCGCGCACGTTTAGGGAGATTACTTGCATATAGCGGTTA
This sequence comes from Hymenoscyphus repandus, assembly GCA_001414415.1. Classification (NCBI taxonomy): domain Eukaryota; kingdom Fungi; phylum Ascomycota; class Leotiomycetes; order Helotiales; family Helotiaceae; genus Hymenoscyphus; species Hymenoscyphus repandus. The sequence goes on from LLCE01000092.1 coordinate 24,517, forward strand.
AATCCCTACTCACTCCCGTTATAATTAAGCGCTTTGATTCGTGAAAATTCTGTTCCCATTTTGCATTCGAAGCTCTTTCGTAACTGCTATGCCGCCGCCAGAACCGAATGTCTCGCCTTTAGGCTCTGACCAAAGGAACTTAAAAATCTACAGCAGTGACCAGACCACAACATAGAGAAGAAGGAGCTAAGTACACATATCCAGGCTTGAAGTTCTTTGATTCATACACCTTGAAGTCCGTAGTTAGCAAATGAAATCGTTTGCAGATTGAGTTGAACATACTTGATATGAGACCCGAGCTTTGATTCGCCTCGATTTCACAATATTCCGTAGAGCCACGTCACAGTCGACATGCCTTTTTCTATTATCTTCAAAGGCTACCGGTGGAACATTGTTTGTGGGGCCAGGACATAGTTAGATCAATCACTAGCGAGGGAAACATGTGGAATGCTAACTAGGCGATGTCAACGAAGAGCTTGATGTGATGGTTGTTTCGGCTAGGTCATTCGACAAGGCATCAACGGAGCGTTGTGCTTCAAGCGTCCTCTCTGCCCAATGATAAAAGACTGCGGTGAATCAGTGCGCATGCTCCTTAGGAGGGGCGGGCATACTGGTGGTGAACAGCTCCAGGTGGTGATTTAAAACAATTGGATGCTCAACCCTTACCAGCTTTGTCTAACCTCCATGGAAACGACCTGGCAGTTTCAGAAGGTTAAACCCAACTTGACCATTTCATACTATCATCCTCGTCGATGCTCTCGTCATACTACAATCCTCTTAGCGATCTCTGCCTTGGCATCCTTCGACATGCTTGTACTCGCTCTGCCAAATATCCTTTTGATCTATGTCGACTCGGTGTATCCCAAATACGCTTTTTTCGAGGACCGCGATCGCGCATTTTTGCGGCACTACGCTCACATGGATACACAGCCTAGACAGAGCCGTAAAAGAAAGTCCATTGGTGCACTGGGAGGAGAAGCTTGGAAGTGTTCTGGCGTTGGCTATCCAACGGGTAGTGAGTGGAGTGAGCGACAAGTGGCTATTCGAGACTACGACTCACACACAAATGGCTTCCGCGCAACGTCGTTCATAGGGAGACTTTGGAGACGGCGCAATTAACCCAGCTAAAGCCTCCTCTAGCAACTTCAATTCTGACTGCCGTTAGCATCTTCGGAGTCAAGGTGTGGTAACCATCGCTAGTCGAGCAAGGAGCCATCTTTTTGGTCCGCAGTAACAGTAGTGTAATATTCCTAACTCCCCATTCTTCAAACTCTTGAACAAGCCCCATCGAAACATTTCTTGATGGGCAGGCACGGTGGAGGGCCGGCTGAGCAGCCTATGTATCTATAAGAGGGAGGCCTTAGATATGCCGACGGCTCGATGTACCAATGCAGCATCAAAACGGGCGTTAATTGAGGACGCGGCTGTGTTGAAGATGATGAGCAGCGTTAGTCTCTGTGGCAAAAAGGTTGGGATACCCTCGTGCCCACCTATCATGCTTGTGCACATCAATTGGCTCAACCCATGGAGCAATGCCGTTATTACAATAGAGAGACGCTTAAACGTTTCTTCCTCTTTTTATAAATGGAATCTTCTTTTTGTGGCTCCGTTCATATTATAACTGCTAGCCAGGCTAGTAGAGCGCGTGAAAGTGGTATTTCCCGTCAACCTGTGTCACCTGATCCGGAGAACAATTCCTTGGTTGGATTACCAAGTGCAAGCTTTCCTACCAGCTATAATAATCTTCCCAGGCACATTCAGGTAGGGAAGCCTGGTATCCACGTGATACTAGCACTAAGATAAAATAAGTTAAAAATAAATAAATAATTTACTAGAATACTAGGAAGAAGTCTACAATAAGATACTATAATATTTATTAGTAAACTAGTCCTAAAAACTTAATCAGGTAGATAGCTCTCTATACTTAAATGATCCGCCCCGCACTCTAGACCAGTCTAATAAAGGTGGATAAAATTAGCGTGGTGCGGCTGAGTTAGTAGAAAGTAACAATAAAGCATTATCTTCTTTTGGGGAGAACCCAGATTATTTAATTCCTGCATCTGTTTGAGACTTCCAACGATCTCAATCAATATGGCACCGCCGGTATGTCAGGGTTGTCGAGACATTTTCACGGATTCGTCAATGTTGTCAAAATTACAAGGCTTCGGCGCTGGGGTAAGTGGCCCACACTGGAGCACTTCCATCCTAGAGGAAAAGAAGGGAGCAGAATGCTCGCTATGCAAGATACTGTATACGGCATGGATGAAACACAAGGGTTTCTTTAACACAGAGGTAGAAGAAGGCTTCCTACTGGTGATGAGAGAGTCAAAGAATCCGCTCAGAAAATTTGTGCAACGAAACACAGAGTACCCGCACACTCACATCGAAAACATTCAGCTTATGGTCTATATGGGCCCTGATGAGGGGAACAAGCTCCATCTCATTGCTACTCTTGCTTGCTCAACAGAAGAGGGTACCTTGGCTCCAGGTTTTGTGGTTTAGTACGACTGACTCTTGAATCAGACGATCCTGCGGCACGCTGTACGAAGCTTAGGCTTAGAGATACTTTCCATATGTCAGATAGAAATATTAGCTATGTCCGCAGCCAGATCAACAACTGTATCGAGCGATTTCGAGGCACCAAAGAGTTCAATTATGCCCCGACACCTACACGACTTCTCAAACTCCAGATAGCCAAGGAAGCAATTGAGATCCAACTTGTAACTACCAATAGATTGGCTAATTTCCCATATGCTGCACTCAGCTATTGCTGGGGAGGTCCACAAACAACCTTGCTAACAAGCTTGACAAAGGAAACCATGGAGAGAGGTCTAAGCTCGTCCGACTTACCACAATGTCTTCAAGATGCGATCATCATCACATTGCAATTTAACTTGTCATATTTGTGGATTGATGCGCTTTGCATAATCCAGGATTCGCCCGAAGACAAAGCCTTTGAGATAGGTAACATGATTAACGTCTACCGACACTCCTACATCACTATCTCTGCAGCAAGCTCGGCAAACGTTGACACTGGTTTCCTTGTCAAGCGAACATCAGAGATCGCCCAGCTACCATTCCTCTGCTGCGATGGTCGTATGGGTACGGTCTTTCTGGAAGACGATGCCGTGCCTGCAAATCCAATCGAGTCACGGGCTTGGACGTTCCAAGAGAAAGTCTTGTCGACGCACATTGTGACCTTTGGAAACAATGGAGTAAAGTGGACCTGCCACGGTGATCATCCTGGTAGTGATATGGCCATATCATCGGCTCGTGCTTCAAAAGAGACTTTACAAATAGAAGCTCGCGCTCAGTGGTGCAGAGCTGTCGAAGAGTACTCGTCAAGATCTCTGGCCTATCAGGAAGACAAATTGCCTGCAATCTCCGGTATTGCAAATAAATTCCAAAAGGAGTTTCCAGGAGATATCTATATTGCTGGACTTTGGAAGTCTGAACTCATCGATAAGCTATCATGGTACTCAAAAGCAGGCATTAGCGAAAAAAAGCCAACAATTCAAGATTATTATCGCAACATGCCAAGAGCACTACCACTCCCTTCTACTGGGCTAGAGATCCCCAAAAATACACGGCCAGAGCCTCCATGTGCACCATCATGGTCATGGGCCGCCATTCAGGGCCGGGTATCTTGGGCTTTTCTGAATGACAACATTTACACAGGGACTGGCTATTGCTCCCCAAATGGTGAAGACTGCAGATTAATTGCATGGGAAGCGATCCCAGTAACAAAATCAGCACCTTATGGCCAAGTCAAACCAGGAAGCTACCTGCTTCTCAGCGGACGAGTAAAGCATGCCAAATGGCACACGAATCGCCAGTTTCTAGTTGACTTTGATGATGGTGCATTCCAGCCGTTTGAGCGAGCATTGCCAGATACTGCCGAGGTGCTTTTGTTGGAAGAGATCTGGTGCTTGGAGCTGCCGTGCAATTCGGCGTTGATGCTAACAAAATTGGAAGATGGAGCCTTTACGAGAGTCGGGCTGTGTATTAGACGGAGTGATATCAGTTTGGATCGGGACAGAAAGGGCCTTGCCGTTGGAGACTTAGGACACTTGGACTCAAACAAACGGAATTGGTTCGAAAGTGCGAGGCTTGAGACTGTCAAATTGTATTGAAAGTTGAAATTATTATGGGAGAGATAGCGCAGTGGCATTGGAAGGGCTACTAGTATAATTGTATCTTTTTGTTTTCAGAATACTGGTAGTAGCACGGTGCTACCGTTTGCTCCTCTTGATGTTACATAAAAGGAGAGTACCAATCTATGGGCCCCGCCTACCCCTCATACCGAGAAGTATTTACTCTGCTGATAGCAGTTTCGTCAACAGAGGATAGCCAGTATTTGGGTTAGCTCTAAGGTAAGAGGATGCGTCGAGACTCTAGCTACTCCGTTCATTGATTCACCTAGGTATTTTAAGCCATTATACTGGATTTTCCTTAAAACTCTAGGGGAATGAGCATAGATGCCCTTGAGAAAGCAGGAAAATAGCTTAGAGTCCCTCAATCTTAAATTACGGACTTGTGCCCAATGGTACGTCCAGTTTGATTGAGGCTCTTAAATAGAGGAAACCTTAGAAGTAGAATAAAAAAATAGATTTGTCGAGAACTTATCGAGATTAGGCTAGTTCCGACCTCGATACTGATGTTTTAAGATACCGTAGCTTTTCACTAATGCTCGCAAAAGCTATAAGAATGCTCGTGCCACTGATCATCAGCCTCGTTATGGAAAATACCTCGAACCTCCATAAGCTTCTGCCGGTGCTTCCCTGCTTCTTCTTTACTCATCGGATAGGCATCCCCAAAATTTTCTCGCACCATATCTCTCAATTCTGGGGGCAATATACCATCATCCATTTCTCTTGAACCGATATTCACACCCTTCTCATGGAGCAAGTGGGCCAGCTCGACTGGTAGCTTGGACATGGCTGCCTCGTTGGTTTTGTCGGATTTGGAGAAGATGGATTCGACCCACCAATCCTGCTGTTGGGGTGGGACGTTGGCAGTGGAGATTATGCGGGTGTGAGGGTCGACAAGCCAGAGTGCGATGAAGCGTCGATGGCCAGGTTTGGTTGGATCTGTGAGGCGGAAAGGGGATACACGATGTTGGCTAGTGGACTTGTTAGGACATGCTATTATGGACATTTGGATGGGACTTACAAGACGTTAGGAAACGCAAGCAGTCGTCCCTCACACGTCTCAATACTGCCGTAGTTCTGGAGACAAGTGCTATTGGTGTCAAGAGCTGTGCCATAGACTTGCTCCATCCAATGGTACGCATCTTGGCCAATATCGTAGTCCTCATTCATGTAGGCTGAAGTCTGCATACGAAAAGACAACTTAGACGACGTGATGTTCTCGCTGTCAAGGTAGTATAGTGCTGTGGCGCAGATATGTTCGTTCATTTGACCCTCGACCTTTTTAATGTTATGTCAGGATAAAATATACAAGAAGCGGTGTTGTGGAAATACAACATAAATCACATGGGAAAGAACAAAGGGTGATTGATAACTCACATGCCAGCCCCCAACTGGAAATTCCGGCTTCTCAGGTGTTAATTCAATACTCGCCATCTTAACGATAATTTGCAGGCCCGAGTCCTTGAACTTCTCCGCAAGCCGATAACATGCTTCTGGGGCATACATATCATCGCTATCCATGAACGCATCGGGTTGTAGCTGAACCGGTTTGCGAAGTATCTGCCACTTTCTTTCCGTTGCATTGTCGTACTCCGGATCGTAATCTTTGTCGTTCTCCAAATCAACCTCCACATTAGCCGTAGCCTCGGGGTCAGATGGATCCCAATTTTCCGGATTTCCATCGCTATTACGAGCCCATCAGTACACTTTCTCATGTGGCACAGACAGAGAATGGATAGTTACTCTGGATCCTCGGGTTTAGAAAATCGTGATTCCACACGTCCAGCACCTTTCTTTGCGCCATAGTCGACTAAAGGCCTAAGGCATTGATCCCACGCTGGAAGAGCCCTCTCAATCAACCTCTCGATAGTACCATAGATGTCGGGGTACTTGTTAGGGTGCAGATTATTGATGTAGCTTGTGAATCTGACATGACCATCGTTTTGGAAGGCAACATTCGAAGGGAGCCATTGGTATGTGTCAGACCAAAAGTTGGGTGGGATAGTATCGCCGCCAACATTCCAAGCGGATCGGTCATTTCTAGATGGCTGATAGCCATCCTTCGCAATGACTTCGCCCTTTCCGGCCCATTTGTCAATGGCATCACCAACCCCAACGACTTCCTCGGTAAACACTCTGCTACGACCGTAGACTAGTGGATACATGGAAGGATGAATAAGGTCCTGAACCATCTCACCAGAATTTGGATGCCAATCTGGTGAAGTTCTTTGATCCGCTTTCAGCTTGTCAAAGGCGTTGCGCAGCTCGGTTTTGAGCTTGGATGAGACAAATTTGTCTGATTTGACAACTGATGCACAAGCATCCAGGGTGGGAACTAGCCCCGACTTTTCGTAGTACCGAGCTTTGTTTCGAAGCTCTTGTACACACTTCTCTCAGTTAGCAAAGCTTCTCAAACTCGTCGCCAGTCGACAGTACTCACATAATCAAATGCCTCATTCGACATGATGCCCTCCAATGGATCGATGCGGTTAGTTGACCAGTCGGCACTAAGATCGTTGTTCATCTGGCCAGCCCAACGATTCATCTCCTTACCACCAGTGGCCTGTTTCCAGAGTGAGTTGTCTGGATACTCTAAGGCCTCCTTACGCCATTTTGCAATGATTTCATCGTCGAAAACCTTCTTCTCCCAATCTTCTTTGTCCGTTAGCCTGTCCATGATGATCATCATAGAAACCTCGCGGACCGGAAGGATGTCAGAGTCGCCACCACGACAATTGCCATGTGCCCCCATGGGGTAGGATCCATAGTCATTTTGAGGGAAGTACCGCAAGGGCTGACCTAAGTAGCGGGGGTTTAGTTTTTATCTATCTGGGGAAGCATGCAGATATAAATGAAAACAGTTCGTCCAATTCGGGAGGGTTCAGGAGTGACTTGCGAGTGGCAGAATGTGGGAGATTAAACAAGGTGCGAAAGGGGAGGGCAAGAACAATCTTACCAAGTCCTGGATAGTTTGGCATTTTGGCGAGACGACTCTTCGAGAATGTTTTGAGGAAGATAATTGAAGCGATTCTGGCATTAGGCCGGTTGACCACGACCCAAACTTATAGCATCCACGCGCTTCCAAGCAGTATTTATGGCCAAACCATGGCTTCAAATCAATTGACTCAACAACCGAGGCAACCGCGTGCTGCCTGCCAACCCATCCCTACTTAATTCAATTGAGAAGATTTTAGGTTCAAATCTCACGATATGAGGTTGACAACTTCAATGGCGCTAACCCTTTCTGGTCTGTTGCCTGGAAAGGAAGCGGGATGCCAAGGATAATGCTCACGTGTCAGAAGCTATCAGGCGCTATCAAGACTGTATCTTGCGGTGTCAAGATAGGAAATATATGAGTTACTATAGCTCTGTGAAGTCTACAGCAGATATTGTCACCTCTAATGGAAGATGTAGACCTCTGATTAATTACGTGATACATCCATGGGATCTTTCCGGGGGATGGAATATAAATAGTCAAGGTTCTTGCCTATAATAAAATGCACAACTTTAAAGCTGGGTGGAATTTACAACCCAAAGCATACGCAGGATCGTAGCAAAAGGGATACAGTATAGTTATCGGTCTATAACAATTCGAAGTAGTCTGGCTTTCGTACGAGTACGTTACCTTGTACTGTAGTATGCTAACATATCATACTTCAGACACAAATACACCAAGGCCAAGTCTTACCAACCAACGCAATTGCAGTTTTAGGGCTGTAAGCGTACCCCCGCTTCGGGTTTAAAGCCGGTCCCATGTATGAGCAGATTAGAGAAAGAAGGTAAGTGAGAAGGGTAGGTAGCAGAGGAGGACATGTCCGCCCCTTTCCCTAGGCCGGGAGTGCTAAAAAGATTCACACATCCCGAGTCGAGAATCCGTGTTGGCGAGCCCGAGGACCTGCTGAGTGTGAGGCGACTTGCACTCTTCTCTGATGGAATGGTGCAGTCTGCATCAACCAAGAAGCTATCGATAAACTCTCACATAAATTCATGGTGATGCGGTTCATATATGAATGTGTAAGCCCAGTAACAGTCTTACTTAGGAACGGCGATGATCCTCTGGCCACAGGTTTCGTTCTACGTGTATCTGATGATCCTATTGTGCATTGGTTTCCAGGAGCACTGGAAGGCTCTCAGATTGAAGAGGACTCTGCCACAATAACGGCCATCTTCCATTTCACTACTACTGTGGCGCAAACGCATCTTGATGGTCCAAGAAGCGGCAGTCGTGGCTCGCCTGATTTCGGCATGACTATTCTTCCTGACGACACGTTTAAGCGCTTCGACAAGAGCTTCACGGATCATTCTCATGGTTTTTGTTGCCAGCAACTTCACGGAAGCAATGTATCATTGGAAGACTAAATAGCACAGTTGATTGAAGTGGAACTCCTCAAATAGATGAGGAATTGAAATTGAAGCTTGATTTTTTAGAAGTTGCGGGTCTTCACAGACAAAGGCAGGTTGAAGATCCGCAGGATAAAGGCGTTGGCGAGATTCAGGGAAGGACTTGAGGAAGAGATTTTCAATTATATATCTTCCACGCCCAAAGTTGACGAGCACGTCGCTCTGCAAAGTATTGCAGAAGTAACCTCGACGTGTTCTATTATATTAACCGAGTGTCCGAAAAACTTGATGGTAACCTATCATTCGTTACCGAATATCTGGCTTCCTGGAATCCCTGTTGAGGTAACTCTGATGGTGCTATTGACTTCTCAAGTATAACTATCACTATAGGCTGACACCGCTTTCCAAGGCTGCATTTCCCAAATTGAGAGAGTTCACACGAGCGTGTGAGGCTTGAAGACAGATTTCTGCAGGATGAAGGAATCAGATGGAGAGCTGAAGAACTTCACAGTACTGTCACAGTGGCAACGGCTTGACAATGAACCAGAAATAAATATATAAATGGAGGAACATGGCTAAAGCTTTCTAGAGATCCCTTTGCCTTAACCGTAGAGCCTCTGATAGCTACTCCAGGAGAGGAGGTAAGGATGATCATCAAAATAATGACCGTTGATAATCGTAGTTCCTTTCGAACAAGAGCGTGCTTGTAAAACCGCATAGACCATATGATTTTAGGTCCCACGTAGGGAAATGTGCTCGTTCACGGAGATTCTTTCTTTCAGGAAAGTGCTACGTTGGATTGTCTTACGCCCTGTGCACGATGCCGACAATATCTTGGTCTTAGAATATGAGCCCGTATGTTCATGGGAGAATAGATCGTGAAGTTATGGGTACGTTAGAGAAGAGAGATGTTCAGTTGGAGAGGATCTAGTTGCGGTAGACTCCATAATTCATGTATGCTCAAGTCATCGACTAGATTCGAAGAAACTGAGCACAGTCGTATCCTCCACCTCATAGAACACCCAACGCAAACTCCATGAGGACAGAATTTCAGCTTGTGCCTCTTGTTACCCGATTTAGATCAAAAGGATATCGGGTGTAAGTGCAGAACTCAAATGGCCACAACCTCGCTTACACTGAAGGTCTTCAAATAGTAAGTACCATATGGAGTGAACAGCATAGCAACAACCAAATAAAGCACTCCATCTGCGACAAGTAGTCAAAAGAACGTGCCAAAAACTAGGTCTTTGTGCATCTGTGCAAACAACAAACGCAATGATGGATGGTCGATGTCCTTGTCCCTCCGTATTTCGGCTCTCATTCATCATTCATATCACCAAAAGTAAAAGATACGGCTTCAGAAATTGTGTATTAACCACCCGAAAATGCCTCAATCGCTATGCAATAAGCATATAATACATAGTACCGCCCCATCCTTTCCAGGTCTTTCATTACAGAGCCCATTCACCTGTGTTATCACCTGCAACCACAAACGGCTCATCAATCCTCTTGATGGCAAAATCGCTGCAAAGGATACTGTTCAGACATCAGCACTATGTCATATATCATGAAAGGGGGACAGCAACATACCAAGCACTAGCCACAAGCGCATCCAGCTCCGCAATCGCCGCATCCCTCTTGGCACCTGTCACCATTCCTCTACTAACCTGCATCTGCACCTCCCTAATCCTCTTACTCTTCCCAACACCACTCTGCTCCATGACCCTTCGTCCCAGACAATCACTATGGAAAGCGTGTTGACATGGGAAAACGAAGAATTGCCTACTCAGCAATGGCAGGTTGCAGACATAGCATTTCTCTCCCGGTTCAACAATGGCATAGCGGTGGTCTAAAGCCGCAATGTCGATTTTGATGTTGGTTGCAGTTTGAGAAGACTCGTCCATTTCCTTCTTTAACGCGTCAATGTTGCGGCTATAGTCTTCGAGTGCGGTACAGATTTCCTCTTTGAAGTCGTCTATGACGACGAAGTCTGGGAAGAAGGGGATGAGGTCTTCGATCTTGAGAAGATCGCAGCGTTTGAGGAATTCAATGGCAGTCTTGATCCCATTAGACTGTGAAATGACCTTTTTGGCCACTGCTAGCCAGAGCTTCTTGCGTAGTGGAGGGTCGGAGACTGGCCTGTCGGCGATAATCGAAGCAAGATCTATTTCTGAGTGTGCCAGAGCCAACTCAACTGCCTGAAGATATTGTCCCATTGTACTGTATATGTAAACACAAGACTGGACTCGAGAGTGCTGGATGCAAAGGCGGAGCGCAAAATCGGCATCATATCTTGGCTCATCGCCTTGTGACTCAAGATATGCTAGCAACGCCGACTCGTCTTTGGATGGGTGTGATGCGTAGATGGAGATTAGGGTATTATGGACGGCAGCATCTGATGAGTTGAGCTGATTGATGACATGGAGAAGATAGCGAATAGCTTGGTTCTTCGCTAAGGGTCCTTGGAAGATTCGGTCGTACGTTAGAAGAGCTGGGATGAGGTTGCGAGCTTTGAGATCTGAATGTCTCATGAGAATATCAACAAGGTCTGTCGCGACATGCGTTATGAGACCGCTGCTGTACCGGTAGAATACATCCGGTTCTGTCTGCTTTTTGAGAACATCCAAAACCTCTCTCCAGCGCTCCCTCTGCATCCAGTAGGCTAAAACATAATTGTAATCATTGATAGCACTTGCAAAGTAGAGGAGTTCTTCTTCGCGGCCATGACTACTGATAATATCGTATGCAGTCTTCCGATCGAGATCTGACTTATGCTTCTTAACAAACTCGTGGAATTCTGTCCGGATGGTGTCAAGCTGGTCTTTGGTCTGAGAGGTGTTAAATGTCTCTGACAGCTCTGCTTTGGTGATTATGGTGTCGTCGAGTGAGTTTAGCTTTGACATGAATATCTCAACAAGCCAGCTCGCAATCATGATACGCTGCATGATCGACGACTTTTTGTATGTGGTGATCTTGGTCAGAAGATACTTCCTCAAAGCATCTTGCTGGTCATTATCCACAAAAGTCAACGCGACTTGCTCAAAAGGCTTGCTGCTCTTCCCATATACGCCTGCCGCTTCAATATAAGCGCCCTTGGTGACAAGGTAGTCGCCAGATGCCGTTGCGACGGCATCTTTCTGTGCTGGGTTCCGAGCATATTTCAAAGCAGCATCAAAGTGCTCTGTAGCTAACATGACTTTCCACACATCTCTATCCTCATCTGTGACAACTATTTCGAAGATTTCTTGAGCGGTGAATAGCCAAAATGTATTCTTCTGTTGATCTGCAAACAATCCCAAAGCCTGCTGACCTGGGTCAAGGACAACTTGATCAAATATCACCCTATCGTCTAGTCTGTTCACTGCGACAATACGATTACCTATCAAGTGAAGAATGTGCCATTGCGTAAGTGCAATAGAATCGACTGGATCTTGCGTGGCCTTCTTACGGCCGTTGGTCCCCTCAGCGAGGGGTAGTTGGGATCTAGGCAACAATTTCGCTTCCCCGAATAGCTTGGTTCCAAGATCTGGTGTTGCCGGTGAAGTAAGCAACCGACCATAGTAGACCCCCTGTGACGATAACCAAGCAAAAACTCGATCCGGAGTTACACTTTCGAAAGAGTTCAAATCTGGAGGATCTGGCGAAACAACTAGAGAGGACGCTGCTGACGTTGAGACTCGTGAGATTTCATGGACCGTAGGCTGTTCTGTTTCAAACAATTTTGTGAATATCGAAGCTCCTCCTTCATGCGTCACTCTCCCAATCTTGCCAATCAGATGGAGGACCCGGCTTTGTGTTGTGATAATAACTCTCCGAACGTCAGGTTTCCCCACAACAAGATCAACCCATAAACCGGTAACTGGCCCATCTGAAAGCTTTTGTAGAGTCTTTAGATATTTGTCCTCCTTTCTGTAGAACTCTGTTGATGTTTCAATGTAACCTTCGTAAATGTTTCCATCTGAAGCTCCAATGAGAATCTCCCTCGTTGACGCCGTTGGTAGTGATGGATTCCACGCTATCGATTCAATTGCGACTCCTCGTAGTCTTGAGAGTGGTCTAGGTTGCCGCGATTGTGTATGGAGGTAATAGTTCTCTCCTAGAGCAGTACAAATGATCAAATGGGACGCGGTGGGGTCGAGGAACATGCGCCGTATAACTCCAACTTCCGCAGCTCTCTTGGGTAGGTCGATATCTAATACATGTTAGTATACAGCTTTCTCATAAAGTCCGAAGCTGCTTGCCATCTATATCTGCAGGATTATCAAGGTCTATCCGGAGAATCCTTCCATTCGCAAGCGCAAGCACCAGGACATTATTCGCAACTTGCGCGGCCACGAAATCGGAGGCTATTGAGAATTGGAGTTGTACTGGCTCGACGTTGAAGATTGGCAATGTGTTTTCGCTCAGGTCTTGTAGATTTCGAGCGGCAACGTAGCCGTTCGACGCGTCGAGAGCCATGCGACTTGTCAACTGCTACCTCATGGCTTGCTATCGAGGTGGTGGTGAGGCTGCGATGTGGGTCAAGGCTACGAAATGATGGCTGGCTGGGTGCACGGACCACATCGTGTTAAGGATCGTGGTAGACAATGTCAGTAGCCCGAGAGGCATATTCAGCAAGCTATTTTTCTCGATGGAGCATCAATTATATGGATATATACCTGGGCTTACCAATCTCCCGCCTTTGGCATCACCCCAGGACCTACTTGGTCTTGTCTACCTTCAGATTAGCCTTCCCAATGGCCGCCCGAATGCCTGTTCTTCTCTGGAGTAACACTCCTTACACTTCAAAGCGATAAATGTCTCTCGAGCATATTGGTATTTGTGTCAAAAATTGCATACCTATACAGAGTGTAGATTCAGCGTAACATAAAGTATGCTGGCATAAGGACAGAATATTCGTGTAGAGAACGGCGTGATAATTGAAACCGAGTAGCAAGTTCATCTTGCCCCGTCATTATCTGTCAGAACTTCCTAGCCAAATTTGAAGCTTAAGATGGGTTTAGGCGTGGTAGATTTGTGCATTTTGTATATCCTCAAACAGGCAAGCACGTCCGAATTATCTTCCTCGGTGCAAAGCCATTCAAAGCATTCACCTTTCCTTCTAGAACCGTTCCTTCTTCTATACATTGGTTTAGTTTCGATATCCCTGTTATGGTTCAGATTCCTACTAAAGATCCTATCACTCATGTTTGCGTGGAGGAATATGCAAAGGTTAGCATTTGCTGGCTGTCGTCATGAGAGCTCTTCAAGGCTCCTCTATTACGCGTGATTAAGCCTTGAATGCCTATCACAGCGTTGTGAGGGCCCCAAGAGGCGGCGAGTTTGAGTGTCCTTTCTTATCCTTCATGGGTGCTGTTGTCTTTCTGCATCATGAAAGCTCTCACAATGGACAAATTGGACTCTTGCGGGAGTCAAGCATTTCAAAGTTGCGGATAAAATCGAAAAGGAAATATATAAATGCCATGTCATTAATACAGGTCTACCTGAAGCAGAGGGAGCAATGTGAGTGCACCTTGCTGACGAGCATTGCATTTACTAGCCTGCCTCCCAGAAGAACTGCATTGACCTTGGTAGACTTGACACGCCCTTAGCCAAAGCAAAGCTTGATTGACATCAAATGAGAATGGGTGGATGATTTGCTATTGGAGTTGCACCGTTGGGTTTAACCTTGGGACAGAATGAGACTTCCAAAAATGGCAGCAACACTGGTATCAGTGTAAGGCCACAACAGGATGGTTTACAAGTCAAAGGAACAGCTTGTCTGGGATGCGAGAGTAATTTTCTGGAGCATCTCCATAAGGTCCTGTCCAAGCTTGGTTCTAGATATGATTTAGGATAAGATTAGGAGGAGTTGTATAAAGTACCCTGGAAATATGGTGCGCCGCCGGGTAAGCCATTGGACTCGGCCGAAAGAATTGCCATTGAGAATGTTCTTATAAAACGTGAAGGCACCCCTCCTCCATCATACGGTATCACAAGTTCCAACGACCCTGTGCTGCAATCGAAAATCGAGAAAGATCAACAGGATGAAGAGCTTGCTACGGCAGCGCAACAAGTTAAAGTAAGAAGTAAAAAATGGTCACTCGTCATCAGCTAATTATGTCCTTCCAAACGAGTTTGAGTCTCTCCAACAGGACTCAGGGGGCCTGAAGTTGAAAGTGACAAAGCAGGAGCAAGAAATAACATTACTGAAATCAAGACTTGATGTTGTCGAGGGAATCATCAACGGCAAAGAAAAAGTTGGCGCCAAGGCTACGTCGAACATGAAGGATGTCACATCACCCTTAGCAGCATTCGCACCTCCCTCACCTTTGTTGTCATTTCAAGACCGCTGCTATTGAGCGAGATTTCTGGACTGATGCTATCTCCAAGTACCTCAACATCAACAACCGCAACCGTAGACCCAGTGGCACCCTGGAGTTGCCAGTAAAGAGAACCACAATTAAGGAAGGAGCTGTTGCAAAACGAAGGCCGCCTAAGAAAGAGGGTAGCCAAGAGGTGAAGAGAGAACAACCTTACGCTGAGCCAGAGCTCGCACGGATTCGATCTCCTGGTATGAAGATGGTAGCTTTGAGTTCATTGGGTTTTTGTCCATGAAGAAAGAAGAGGCTTGAATTGTCTGGCTTCGGATGCTCTTACGATATTACTACAAACTATGTTCCTTTCTCGATTGTGAGATGAATCTTTATGTTAGTTCTTCTCGTATGCTATGACACGTTTCCAAACTCTGACATGTCCAGCAAGCGTACCAGTCTTGCATTATTATCTGTTGCCCATACTTTAGCTGGGAGGAATACAGTCCCATTTCACATCAAGGTTCCCACGGAGCTAAGGGAAGGAATTGACAACCAAATGTTCACTCTCTCCAACAAGTCAAAACACATTGCTGAACATCAAAACGACATCATACAAGCTTGTCTTTCCGCCTCATGATGGTTTCTCGTGGTGTTTGTCGTGACGCATTTATGCTGAGTGATCCGTCATGTCTGCGCGATATTGATGACACCATGGTATCCGCTTGAATCCAAATGATAACCTACCTTCTCCCCTCTTCAAGCCATCGTCACACATCCCCGTTGCCCATCTATCTCTCCCCCTCCTTCAAAACGTCTCATACACAAATCACGTAATCATGCCATCCCTCAATTCTCCCGTTCTACCGACGATTCTATTTCCGTCCCTGATCCCTCCCATGCCATGTCTTACAGTACCTTGGTCTTTCCCCTGTCTCTCACCAATGAAACATTGTTCTTCCACCGAAAAAGCCACGCGAATCGCCCACCGATGTTTGGGGTCAATATTCCGGAGTGGTATTTCTTGCATATTTATTGGGCAGGTTGATTGGTGAATGGCTGCCGGTCGGTGGATGGGGAGGGTGAGTCGGGGAGTTACCAACCTATCAAATCTTTCTTGCGATGATAAAAGTAGTGATGATGGCAGGAGAAGAATTCAGGGCATGAGGGTTTGATGTGGTAGGTTGCTATCAATACATTGTGATGCCGTGAGATTGTACAGTAGATAGAGATAGTGTAGTAAGATTAGAATTAAGATATGGATATGGATATGGATATGGATACTGTATGGGCATCGGTAACGCAATGCGTGCCCCTCTCGCATTTCGACGCGAATTGGATGGAAGTTTGGAGTTCTGATGTCAGACCTCAAGACTATTTGGGAGGGCATGTGAGACTATTTGGGAAACTCGGAGGAGAGTGGGAGTAAATTGATCTGCCTCGTGGCCTGTTTCAATATGCAGGTGCAGATGCAGACATAACGTGCGACGAGCAGCATTATCATTGGGGTTGGTGGGTACAGAACACCAGCCAGAACACCAAAGGTTCTGAAGATAGATGTTTCTCCCCTCCCCACAGAAAAGAAGTTCCAGCCACGCAGTTGGATGAGGCTGTCTAGAAATGGGTTGAAACAAACGCCGCACAGCTGTCTATGTTTATGTGTTTGTTTGTTTCCTGAAGACGTGAAAAATTGCATGGGGTGCTGCGGTTGTCTGCGGTTGCGTGTTGGGCCACGAACGATGTAGGGAGGAAGCGAGGAGGATGAGTGAGCCACGAGGTGCGAGCGAGAGGTGGGGAGGTGATGCCACGATGTACTTTTTGTTGGGTTGGGTTGGGTTGGTCAGTTTGTTAGGGTGCGAGAGTTTGTTTCACGGTCTTTGATGGAGGACGAGGAGGGAGGCAGACTTTCGGGAATTTTGGGAATTTTGGGAATCTGAGAGGCTGTGATGATGTGATGATGTGATGCTGTGTTGTGATAGATGGGGGGGGGGAATGTTTACTAGATGTTTCGAGAGGGAGTTTATTAGAGGACCTGGGCACGGTGGTAGGAAATGCGATCGGGAGGATTATCGCGACGAGCGTGGCTGGTACTGTAAGACGGTACGAAGGATATAACGTTGCGGAGCATATGTTATGGTCCCACGTGAGAGGATATCATACCCTCATGCCATAAACTGTCGGGGAAATGAGAGCACCTTCAGACGAACATCCCCTCAGTTTGAGTGACGATCATGCTCTCATCGACGTAACGTTCTGAGGGTAAGGTTACGCGTGTGAGAGAGTGAGCACGGACGACCTAATTAATGTGAGAAGGTTTGTGAGAAGGTTTATGAGGTGAGAACACTCGCAAGGCTAAAGATGCCGCGAGAAAGATAAGAATATACTATATGTACCAAGGTATCAGTACGTAGATTTCGTTTGGGACATGTGTGGAATTAGAGTGTTGTTTTGGGATGGTGGAGTGCTTGTGTAGTGCTTGTGGAGTGCTTGTAGAGTGCTTGTCGCTGTTCGCTGGTTGATGCTGAATTGGGACAAAGGATTGCGTATCGAGAAGAATGTTTTCTGTCCCCGCAAAATACAGGGTCAGCAATTGTGAGTCGATCTGAAGATCCGTTTCCGTCTCAATGTTTACTTTTTCAGGGGATCATGACGATGCGTGTCGTGCTCATGGCCTCCTTTGGGAGTGAGTGAACTTCTGATCTTCGAGCAGACTTTTAGCTTCAAACGCCCTTCGTCAGAGAGTGCGCGATGCAGGCGGTTAGGCTGTTTCGCATTTGACTGGGTGACTGGGATGAAGGCGCGAAAGAGAGACAATCAGTGAGATTTGATTGGCTGAGAGGAGACGGTGAGGGTTGGTGCTTGGCGTTTGTTGGTGGTGGTGGTGGTGGTGGTAGTAGTGGGTAGTGAAAGTTGGGGGCGGCGGTTGGCGTTGTGATCTCGGGAGTTGGTTGATCGGGTAGAAGGGGGCTGCGGGATGCTCAAGATGATGACGGACGGGACGGTACTTTGAATGTGAACAATAATTGTGTAAGTGAAAGGAATAAGGAGAAAGAAGAAAGGAGAAAAGAGAAAGGAGAAAGAAGAAAGGAGAATGGAGAAAGGATAAGAATTAGGAGGATTTGGAGGTTGTCGGATGATGATTACTCTTCCAAAACTAAGTCGGAGGAGAAATGAAGATGTTCAGTTCCACCTAAGCTTAGTACGAACTGTGGCCTTGCAATTCCAGTGACCATTCAGCGCGCGCCCTTCTACTAGCCCCCCCTCGTACTCCTTAGAACCGCTGCCCTCAGCCTCTGACATGCTTTCTATTGCCCCCGAAAAGGTCCGTCAACACCACTCTTCTAGGCCACTAGAAGGGCAAGCGTCAAGGCTTGACTTTGGTACTAGGAAAACCTTGAGCCAAAATGATGCTCGGATGCAGCAACAGACATCAAGGCTACACGAACCTACACGAACCTACTAGAGGAGACAATGCTCTGGTGAACCTTTTATCTGCGCAGCTGACTGCTTTCTTTCAAACCTCAACCTCAACCTTAACTAAGAAAATAGATTTAGATATCTTTATCTTCTTCCCCTTTAGCGTTGTTTGGTGTCTATCAATTGTTAGTTCGAAAAAGGAGAGAAACAAAGCCCCTGAGAAAACAAGGGCTCGGGGTAGACGAAGCTCTTCTTTTAGTAACCGAAGATGCCTTGCAGTACGACCAGCAGCGGTTTTCTTGCCCTTCCAAGGATTCCTCCTCGGCGGCCGTAGTGCACGGGCCAATTAAGTGGATCCTCGTTTCAGAATTTGGCCTGAGGGGGGCGACCTCTTAGCCACTCGAGTCGACTCCACTGCGACTCCACTGCGACTCCACCCAACGCCAGCACAACCATGAATGGCTTGCTTGAAGCGCACCTGAACCGAACAACCTCACAACCACACCTCAAAGACAGAGGTCCACGCTTCTACTCGCTCGCTCGCTCACTCTCTTCCTCCCTTCTCACTTCCTCCTCACCCTCCTCCATATCATCTCCTCCCCCCCCTCCCCCTCGAGACTTCTTTGTCACCACCGTCGTCGACGACGTCCTCACTCAACCCCCAACTTTGTTTGTGCGGTGCGAATCGTATCCCAGGATCATCACGCTCGTGTCACTGCAGTCCGCAAATCTCACCCGAAACAACCGCGTTTTCGAAAAAGAGGAGACATCATATCTATCATCGCAGCGGGTCTCAGATTCATCACTCCACCTCCACATCTCATCCAAAGAAAGGCATCAGCCGACAGCCTGATCCCAACAAACCTCAATCACAAAGACGTGGACCGCCTCAGGGCGCTTATACTTCTAATCGTCCTCTTCCTCCTGGATTTCTTTGTAGGGCTGCATTCCTCAGCTCACGCGTCGACGCTCAGCATAGCATCTATACCACAAACACTTCCCACTTTCCTTGATCATCGACCACCTCCATGCTTAATTAACCTTTACTCGCAATGGCCATGTTAGCTTCGAAGTCGCCTTTTCCGGCGCCAATGATCTCGAGTTCCGGCATGTCATCCTCTTCCGCACAACCATCCGCCGGCTTGTCGAGTAGAAGAGCTCCAGCTATGATGACTGCGAATCAGTCCTTCGCCAGCCCGACCGAGTCCGAATTTTCCGATATGGATGGGCCAGAATCGGCGAAGAACTGGGATGAGGAAAAGGTGTGTGATTGGTTGAGAAGTATCAATTGCGGGGATTATGTCAAGCTATTTCGAAAGAACAATATCACTGGGGACAACCTCTTGGAGATGGACAAAGCGGTATTACAAGAGATGGGCATCGAGAAGATCGGAGATCGTGTTCGTCTATTTCTTGGTATCAAGAAGCTGAGAACCAAGGCCTACGCCAATCAGAAGAAGAGGAATAGAGTGAGTTAAGTGGTCTGCTACTGATGTGTCATGCTAAACATACTAGGACTCGTTCGCTGGTCTTGACGCCTATACACCAACATCTTCTGGCTCCCCTAGACCTCCTCATTCTGCCAGTCGAGGAGCAAAACGATATTCAGTTTTCAACCCACCAGCAGCCATCCCAGAAAATGTCAGCAAGCCACCTTCTCGACCAAACTCGCCTCTCAATGGTGGTGATCGCCGTCAAGCCCGAGGGAACAAGACCGTAATGAGCCCAGCGGAGATCAGAGTAAGAGAAGGCAATGGAGGATATTTCCCGGGCTCTAGTGTCCCACAGAGCGCTGCCACCATTACTGGCCAGAGACCTCAAACCCCAAGAGATGTTCAACCTGGAGCGGCACGATTAATTAATACCCACAAGCGTGCTGATGGCAGTATCGATGGATCGACGATGGCTAAACTACCACCAGAGCAGGGTATGATCCGAGTCATCTTCAAAGGTGGACAATCGAAGGTGTTCAGAGTCTCGGATTGCAATTCATGTGACGAGGTCATGAGATTGACATTAAGGAAGTTCAATTGCCGAGAGGATCACGACAGGAACTACTGCTTCTGGATCTTGACTGGTGTTGATGCCGATCCAAGCCAGTGCCGACGACTACCAGAAAGCGAATTGTGGCAGATCTTGAAGGATTCGAGAAGAGCCGAGAGGAATCGATTGATCCTCCGAAAGATTCACGAAGGAGCACCTGCAGATGCGGAGTTGCAACGTTCTGCCGCTATCGCTGGCGAGGAGACTACCGCAAACTTGCAAATGAACCAACGAAGCCTCAAGGTCAACAAGATATTTGGTGAATCTTTCGAAGACCAAGCTCCTCTCTCACCTGCATCATTTCAATCTACTGGGTCTGCCTTGTCAGCTGGCGAGCGACAACAAAATATCAACAGTGCCGCCCTATCGTTGGAGCGTCCACATCCAAACCAAGCTAGGGAGCGAGATACGACACGCAGGGGGCCTGCTAGCAAGAAGTCCGTTGGGCTTCGTCAATTTTATGGACAACGTCCTCCTAGTGAGTTGATTACCTCGGACTTGACGACCTATTTCCCGGATCACCCACGGGAAGAGATCGATCGTACAGCTCGGTTATCATTACGAAGATCCACACGTCTGAGCAAGGTCAACAGCCGACTGAGCGTTGCTAGCAACTTGAGCTTTGCTTCAAGTGTGGCTGATGCCCCACCTATGCCAACGATTGCCGACACTTGGTTGAGTGGAAATGGCGGTCACGTCGCCAAGGTTAGACCACTGGATCTGTCTCGGGGAGGCAGCAATAGATATAGAGATTCGACAGCATCATCGCTACTCGAGCCCTTACAGGAAGAGTCCCCTATCGAGCCAAACCGAAAGTCTTACGTATCCTTCGACAGTGGATCAGATACGGCCATCAACTCGATCAACGTTACCGACGCCGATGGACGCACCTCAAGTTACTTTGACGAAGCTAGTACAGAGGCGAGTGGGTCGTTACGGGACATCACTCAAGCTCTGGACGGTGACGGAGAAGATGCCGATGAAGAGTTACAGAGCTTCTTGGCTGGTGACTCTTGGGATGATAGCAAGTGGATGAAGGGCGCCCTCATCGGACAAGGTTCCTTTGGTAGTGTTTACCTCGCTCTGCACGCAGTCACTGGGGAGCTCTTGGCTGTGAAGCAGGTCGAGTCTCCTGCACCAGGTGTGAGCGGTGCCAACGATGCGAGAAAGAAGAGTATGATCGATGCTCTCAAGCGTGAGATCAGTCTTCTACGTGATCTTCAGCACCCCAACATCGTGCAGTACCTCGGAGCAAGCTCTTCTGCAGAACACCTTAACATTTTCCTGGAATACGTTCCTGGTGGATCCGTTCAGACTATGCTCAACTCTTATGGAGCACTTCGAGAGCCGCTCATTCGCAGCTTCGTCCGACAAATCGTTACTGGTCTTGCATACCTCCACGGCCGGGACATCATCCACAGAGATATCAAAGGTGCTAACATCTTGGTTGACAACAAGGGTGGTATCAAGATTTCTGATTTCGGTATTTCGAAGAAGATGGAAGCGTCAAATATCCTGACCGGTGCTGGAAATAACAAGAACCGATCGTCTCTTCAAGGGTCCGTCTTCTGGATGGCTCCTGAGGTTGTCAAGCAGACCTCATACACCCGAAAGGCTGATATCTGGTCGTTGGGCTGTCTGGTCGTAGAGATGATGACAGGAGAACATCCATTCCCCGATTGCTCACAACTCCAAGCCATCTTCAAGATCGGAGGCGCTAAGCTCAGTCCGACCATCCCCGACAACGCCAGTGAGGAAGCTGTCACCTTTTTGAAATCAACTTTCGAGGTTCAGCACGAGAAGAGACCTAGTGCTGAAGAGTTGCTATTCAGTCCTTTCCTCAACCCAATCACATAAACACACAAATAAAATCAACATGACGACAAAGCATCGTTTATATGTTATTGTGCAAACATACCACAAATCTGGCCATCTAACACAATTTGCATTGCAAGGGCTGGGTCATTGCATAGCATGGAGGATCCCACAGTCACTATTTTCCCATCGCCATCTCACAACTTTTTTGGAACAAACACAACTTTTTATTGTACAAACACCACATACTTCTACTTCTTGATGACACAACAGCCTGGCTGGTTGATTATGACACGATTCCCATTTTCCCTCTCTTTTTCCTTAGATATTTGGGAGTGAGAGACGCTATTTCTTGGGCTGGCGTGGATAGGATGGAGCATTGTGTGGGTGAAGTGACTGGAAGCTGAGAGCGGGATGCACTTTTTCCTTGTAGTAATAACTCTTGGAGGAAGGGGAAGAGGCTCTGTGAGCAAGTGATATATATGGTGGTTGTGAAGATGAGCGTGGATATAAAAGAGCTTGGACTTTGTATAAGTAGGCTTCTTACGATGAATTACATGAACGAGATTGAATCTTGAACCCTATCCCTCTATGACGCCTGTGTATATGAAGTGCCTCTATATTTCGAGCACATATTTTCCTTCAAACTGAACGAACCCTGAGCTCTCCCTTCCAGTTGGAGAGTCACGGGAGAGTCACGGGAAGCCCGCAGAATGCAGTGGTGAAAGTTACGTGAGGAGCTTGGCTTGAAACGCTCCGTCCACACACTTAGGTATATGCCACACCTAGAGACTATAGCCGTCGTACCAAAGCCATGTTTGACACCGGTACAGGTCAAGGTACATTAGGTTTAGGCCATTACATATACCTTCTGGACTGTGGAATGGCTAATGCCGTTTTATCAAGCGTGACTGTCAGAAACCTAACACCCCAAAACCGCTCAGACGTCGATTGGAACTGAAAATAAAAACCCAGGAACTCACCTCAAGCACTTGTTATTTCTAAGCCACTCTACCAGAGGTGAAATTCTGCCCGCTTGAAGCATGTCCCCTCGACTCCCATCCCTTTCGTCGATGTTAGATACGCCGAGTAGGAGCTTGAAGCAAGGTGGCGGGGGCTGCGGTCTCTCCTCTTCTCTTTCCTGATTCTGCACTCTGGTTCTTCAGATACGATGAAGACTTAACAAGCTTATAGAAGCAATGAAAACAATAACAAATGTGGGTGTACGTATAACAACCACCCGTGCTTTTACCTAGTCTTGATCAGCGAGAGTAGGAAGAGAGCAATCACCACGCAATCTGGTGCTGAAGGCAGGAGGCGAGAAGCAAACTGAGTTCTCGGGACGAAGGCCATAGAATAACCACGCTTAAATCAAAAATAGGAACTGACGCGCTCCTGCCTCACGACAGCCAGGTTCAGGAACGAGCACACGCATCTACTGGATTTCTAGCAGGAGCCAACAACGAAAGAAAGAAAACACTAGGAAATCTTAAAGACTCTTCATTCATTACAGTCCCTTCTATCTACTTGTAGAAAGTAGTCCGCCTCCCCATCCGTTCCATGTTCACCACTCAATCATACAAATATCGTCCTTTCCTCAACTCCCTCCCTGCCCTATTCCTTCGCCCCTGATCATCCTACAGAGCTCAATTTACACAACCATAAATTCATTAATTCCTCCATCCCTTTCACACTATCTGAAGTTTCCCTTCCATATTTAAAGCAAAGTCACACCCTCTCCAACGCCCAGACCATGCAAATGCGAAAACCCGAAAACCCTAAGAAACGGATAAGAAATAACCCGCACAATCCAACATAAAAGAAACAAACGCACAAGAAAACCAAACCAGGTATCCTAGGTATCTCAAAATCAACTTATGTTCTCGGTATAATGTCGCTCCAGACTCCAATTCTCAAATGCAGATTCATCACACAAACGTCAAGTAAAGTCCTCCCCCTTCATTCTGATCCCTCCCAAATATTGCAGCTTGGTTCCCGTGTTGAGGAATCAGCTCAAACTTTCCATCTTGAAGAACTCTCCATTAGAATCCATCTCAAACATCTGCGTATGTCCAATGGCAGGCAGTTGAGGGCTTTCCCCATCGCCACCAATAATATATGGGACCAATTTCTCCTCATCGACAGTTCCTAAATCACTCTTCCTTGGAAAAGTCTCACTCGCTTCAGTTTCCGTTGGGCTCGTGATTTCGATATTCGCCATCTTTTCATTCATGTGCTCGTCCACCGGGTTAGGCAGATCCGCTCGTGGTGTGGTATTGCTCAAAATGCTCTCCAATATTCCACGATCGCTCATTGCGGTTGCAGGCCGCAACACATCTTCACTGACGGCACCATCCCCATCTCCATAGTCCTCTACACCATTTGCAATGTTCCTATTTCGCTCAAGGAACATAGCCATCCTCTTCATCTGGGTATCCCATCGCTCGGCAAGCAGTCTCACAACAGCATCCACGTCCTGTGGGGTCAACTCTTGTGCTGGTTGGGGTCTTGAAACACCAAAGGTTGATAGGGTCCGTCGAACAGATAGCTTAACGTGTGTATCATTCTTGGTCTTTGCAGCTTGTCGACGAGTTTCTCTCATATTGCTGCTGATTCGTTTCATAGACGCGTCCTGCTCGTTATGCATAAATGGAAATCCTAGGACCGAATAGTTTGTCGCAAGAGCGTTGACTAGTATCGTAAAGCCTTGCAGATTAATGTCGTTATGTTCACAATGGATATAAGTTAGGCCTGTATTCTCTTCCAATACCGACGAAAGTGTATTGGCACCTTCCATCCCAAGGTTCTGATGCTCGATTCGCAAGACCTTCAGGGCTTTGTTCTCCTTTAGGCCCGTAAGAGCATGGTTTAAACCAATACCAAAGCGAGTCACTTCCAAATGTGCTTGCTCACCAGAAATGTCGAAGTCTTCCAGTGTGTTGTTCTCAGCAAACACTAAACGCAGTGTATCGCAAGTCTGCTCATTCGCATCGTAAGGTAGCGAGGCTTTCGAGATGTCCAGGGACCGAATCGTGGTGTTCGTGCGAAGCGCTTCGAGAATTTGGCGAAAGTGGTCTTCCTTCTCGAACTCAATCATTCGCATGACAAGGTGAGAGGGTGTGTGATTTTCTGAAATTGCCTTGGCAATCTCGCCTACCCCCTTTTCCAGCTTGTTCGCATTGACGTGTAGTCGCAACTCGCGAGCTACACCAGGCTCTCTAGACATAGATCTCATCAATAAGGCAACATGATTCCCGTTCAAATTACACTGCTCCATTTGCAGGACTCGAAGTGAATCTGACTTGTCGCTAGCTAGATAAGTTGCGATCGAGTCGAGCGACTTCTCATTGATCTATGGGGATATCAGCAAACAAGAGGCAACGAAGCTAGGCAAGCCACTTACAGGAATGCCGTTCATGATGAGCTCCTCCAGGTTCCATGATAAAAGAACTTCGGGGGCAAAAAGAGGCTGGTCGCCAGATGTTCTTGTGATTCTAGAGAGGTCGAGTTTTCGTATTCTGGAGAAACGGCTCATTGATAGTGAAAATCTGGGAAGCTCAATTCGACCAGAGTTATCGGAAATGTTGATGCACTCAAGCGTGGCGTTCTGCTTTTCTAAATGACCAAGTAACTGAATAATACCTCGATCCGTAAGACCACAACGTGAACATTCAATGGCTCGAATTCGAGATCCTCGTTCGTTCAGCGCAGGAACTGTACAATATTAGTAACAAGACTAGGACTACAAACGTCAAAGAATTTTTACTTATTTCCTCGAGATCAGTTTCGCCGAGTTCAATGCCGTTTAGCACAATCCAGCTAACATGAGTAAGGCCTTTACCGCACAGCGATAGCACAGCTGCCACAATTTCACAGCCCGGATCTTTCTCGATTTCTCGGCCTTCTAGATCAAACATGTCTGTTGGTCTTCGCTTGGGCAATGTATTTGAGAAGTCCACTCGGCGCAATGTGGAGGATTTGAGAGCAAGAGCTTGAACTTCACGATATAATATAGACCGAAATTGAGGTTTGATACTGGGGTGATCCAGGACAGGAACTGTTGCAGATTAGCAATGCATCAGAATCTTCCATCGAATAACTTGCTATTATTGCGGCTTGTGTATGCTACATGGTCTGTACCACAATCATCCGAAACCCCGTGCATGCTATGTAAGTCTATATCCTTGAACGATATGGAGTGGAATGAGTTGTTATAGCGTAACGATCGCATGATAGCTAGTAGCTCGTAGACTGAATATTTTGGAGTTAAGGCTGGAGGGTAAAGTCGAAACTCAGGAGCATCTTCCACATCCCAATCCACAGCGTATTGTATGTTGGCAGGATTGCACTGACATTCTCGTTAGCTTATTTCTTGGCAGATTTTGATTTTAAACATACGCTGTATGCTACGCAGTGAGCCACCAATGTCTTGTCAAAACCACCATACTCCTCTTCTTCGCCCGCTAGGATTTCGTCTTCTATTGGCGTGTGATCCCCTAGACCTTTGAGCAGGTAGCTACGATCAATCCACAGAGGCTTCAGGTATTGCCAGACTCTGTTGATGACAACCACGATATCGTGGCTAGCGAAAGCTGCAAGTTCCAACACTCTCACGGGCGAGAGAGGCATTCTGGCGAAGTCAGCAAAATTGACCAGTCGCGGCACCAAAACAATGCAAAAGCTCCAAGCATGCAAGAAATAGCGACTCACCTAAAAGCCAACTCAAACCTATCGTCCCCACTGAGTATGTTTATTTGGTATAGGGTCACAATGCCGTGAGTGTGTCTACTAGCTTTTGGCATAAGCAGTCTCCCAGACGAGTCGCTAAAGTCTGGTACGGGTATCAGATGAAGGCTATTAATCCCAATAACCATGTAAAACACAGTTCCCGCCAATTTCTGCAAGTCATCCGAGGAGCTAGAAGATCGGCCGTTCTTGTGTGCTGGTAATCTTTTGACGACCCGGAAGACCTGAAATTGTTTGGGATCGTAATCATGCAAGCTCTCTAGTATCCGAACAAGGTAACGAATGATTCGCTGTGGATATGGCTCGTCTTGAATAAGTCTTGCTTTCTGTGCTGCACCGCGAATTGAGGATAGCCATAAGTCGGCGTCCGTTGGATCATAGAGCATAAGCTGTATAGAGCCCACACCATGATATTCCTCATCCAGATAAACAACCTCGGTTGTGAAGAAGGGACGGCCATCCTCCATTCTGTATGCAGTAACAATTTGTGATAGAGGTATCCTATTCTCTCCATCCCCAGAAAGATGTGAATGTGCTGACTGAACCTCCTGCAAAGAGCCAACCGAGGTATTCGAAGGGTGTCGAGTGGTGTTCGCGCGGCCGTACGTGGGAGGAATGGAAGGAAATGTCTCGGACGCGCGCGATTGGCTTTTGAAGCGTATCAAATGTGTATCCGTCAAAACCAAGTATTCCCTCTTCTTCCGAAACATGCCGCTTTCTGTCTGGACCTCACCATGGTATAACACTGTCTTGTTTGGTGTCGTAGCCTCCGGTGTATGTCCATCCTCCCATGGAGAATCTGGCGCCGAGGTAGCAAAGTTGTCCACTTCGTCCTCATCCACGTATGTCATCGACCTTTTCCCCAAAGACCCAAAGATCGAAGTCGGTCGACCCTTCTGAAGCGTACGCGGCCGCACTCGTGGAGAACTGGATCCATTGCTGTTGACCGGGCTCCGCGGAATGTCACTGTAGACTTCGAGGTTCGAAGATGGTCCTATGCTGAAGATCGAAGATCTCTTTCCCAACCTTTTCCGCTCCTTCTTTTCACTCTCGGTGTCATCAGTGTTCGAAATATCCGTGTTGATATGTGCCAACGAAAGGGAATGTCTCGAAAAGAGATTCAGACTCTTCCGCCGACTCTTCGTCGTCTCGTCCTTGCTAGAATGTGCCATTGTCTCGTCCGAAGATGTCTTGCAATTGAATTGAAGGTGTTCGAATAACCAATCAAGGAGATAACAAAACTGCCAATAGAGACATCCGTGATGCTGTCGTCCTGTTGATAATCGAAGCTGTGCGTGGCCAGCGCAAATTGCCCACGCGACAGGAGCTCGATCTAATAAATGAGTATATTTAGGATGTCGCGTGAAGCAAACCAAAAAGCTGCGGGTGTATGGAGGTTGTTCGGGGCGGCAAGAGCAGACCCGTCAAGGAAGGTAGGCCGCCGTTGAGAGAGTCTCTCTCGAAAATTCCTAATGGCGGAATGAAACTGAACGAATGAAAATAAGAAGGCGAAGGACCAAGTAAGTAGCTCTCTACTGCATAATTTCTCGATCTAGAAGGCCGATTACTGTCGACTAATCGTGGTCGAGCTTAGCGGGGGTGCAAACGCCGACTAAGAGCAGGAGCTTGGAGCGTGTTGGAAATTGCTGGCGACTTAATCTGTACGAAAAGAAACGCCCATTATAATTGCACAGGTTCACCAGAAATTGATGCAATACAAAGGACAGGAAAAAGGTGTCTGCAGAATTGAGTGTGAATGGCTCCATACGGAATAGATTGGCTTTTGGTTGGTGAGCTACTGCCGGGCATGATGCTTGCACAGAACATGACGCTGGAAGGTGCACGGCCGGCCACCACACAGACAAAGCTGCACGATATGGTTCTTCTGATTGGACCCTTTCGCAGCTTTTAATAGATCCTGGTTCTACTCGTATTTCTAACAACCATCAGGGTCCATCTAAGTGGCCCGTATGAACTATCCTGGCTTCTTCGAGTGCAAAATACTACGACTGGCCATGGATCTCCTGCCTATCGAATACGAACCTTGCACGTTTCACATACAGACACTTAATTATGAGAGCAAATTGTCTGACTACGGCCGACATAAGCGCTTGATAATGGATTTCGACAGTAACTGAGCCCAGTGTAAACAGGGATAACAGAGAAGCTAGCCTCTTTTACTATTGTAAATTTTCTAATATAGACTTTAACAAAGGTTGAAGCGCAATATTTTACAGATGGGTTTTCTCCAAGTGGGCAATCTTGGCGACGGTGACCTCTCTACTTGATGTCAGGAGAACTCATCAACGAGCGAGAAATTATATACATATACACATATATCCTAAGGAGAAGGAAACTCCTGCTTACTTTTGATCCAAAAGATCTCTCCTGTAATCTGGTAAGGAAGTCAAGTCCTGTCCCTTTTTAACAACCAAACTTGATTATTTTCCCCATCCCGGCCTATACAGAACTTCGACTTGATAATTCATCGAATATCGTCCCTGTTACTCTGTTCGTTCTTTCCTCTACCACCTGTCACTAGAGAATCGAAAATTGTCTGTCCCATTGTTGTCTGCCTTGAGTTCGTTGCACACTGTTGCAAGGCTTGGCTTTGTTGTTTTTCTATCTCAAACTGCGTATAGGATCAAGCACTCCCTAGAAGAAGACTAGCAGCTTTTAGATGGGCACCGTCAGATTCCTACGCAAGACAAGCCTGTCAACATACGTGCTCGTAATAGGGGGATTTAAACCTACCTTATAGAGCTCCTGCATGCCTTTCGTATAACCATTCGCGGCAGCATGTAGAATACCGCCTACTAAAATCGTGACTGAGTAGATATCTGACGTCGTTCTAACATGAATATCAACCTTTTCCTTCACATATACTGGCCTTAACAAGCGATATCTAAAACTAGTGAGGATCTCGCCATGTCTAACATGCGGTCGCAATGCTGCTAGCATTAACACGGCTAACAGAGGTCCATGGAGTAGCAGGTTTTTATACCCTTCCACTTGCCGGCTATATTGGCTATCAAGATGGATACGGTGGGCATTGAATGTTAGTGCTGAAAACCGCGCAAGCAAAGACGGTGTAGGGGTAAATGAGAAGGTTTTGATATCATTAGGGACTTTGTCTACGAACCGCGTGTCAGACTTTGCCATATAGGGAGATTGAAGTACGCACGTTGATTGCCGATCCTGGCTTTTGCTTCAGCCTTCTCCGTAAAGAAACTAAAAGACCGCGTCTCGGATATTGCATTAACAAATTCCGATGGTGCGATATTTTCTGGTGCATACCCAATATCCCTAAGGATTTTGACGTGAGCAAAGCCGTTGAAGATGCCGATATCGAGGATTTTCTCTCTACAGAATAATCTTCTTCCATCGAGCTTCAGATGCAGCCCATCTTCTGGTTTCGCATGGAAATGAAGAGTGCCACCGGTCCACAAACGACGGGTGAATGGTCGCCCAGGATGGTGCATATTATCAGTCCCATCCTCTAGAAGGTCCTTAGCAAGAAGCTGTGGTGGACAATAGACGAGATGATGTCCATCAGGTAGAGGTGTATCTCCAATAACAGGCAACGTGAGATTCGAAGCGTTGAAATTTGATGCCCAGCACTCTTCGGGAAGGATATCAGCTAATGTTAGGTTGAGAAGATGAGAGTTTGTTGGTGTAAGATAGTCATAGCTAATAGGCGGTTCCGAGAATTTTCTTTTAATAGCTTCAACTCCCTGTTTCGAGGATAGTTCAAGCTCCGATTCAATGGTTGATGACTGTCGAATGGAAATCTTAGAGGGCGCATTGAAGCTGCGTAGAGCTAGTCGTGCTTTGGGAAGCCGTTGAACAGCCTTCATATCGACGATTTGAGAAAGCTTATTGTATGGTCTCCGACCAAGCTTGCGAATTGCTCAAAACTGTAGAAGTAACCTCAATGTTTGGTGCATAATCCATATTCCTAGTATATGACATGAGAATCGGGATCAAATGTTAGAAAATCAAGCACTTGTCAAAACTAAATGATGGGAAGATTGAGGTTCATGTAAGTTGGTGCTGAGAGCTCGAATTTTAAGAGGTCAGTGCTCTCCCTCGCTTCCGAACGGCAACTAAATTATCCCCGCCTCTCCCCTGAAAGTGCCTTATCGATAAGACATCACTTGTCCGATCTAGGGAGTATTTTGTTCTTGTCCAAAGCTCCTCTCTTAATTTCTGTTCCTTTCAAGTTTGTCATCCCAACTACCTAACCATCTCCAACTCTGCACATGTTTCGAAACGGAATCCAAAGCACCCCTGACCCGGCCTGAAGGATCATTCAATTTACTTCCCTCAAATTCGACGAAGAAGATGTATTGAAATGGTATCACTTTAGTGGGTCGACTGTTTATGCTCGTAAGATTCAAAGCAGACTCCCGAAAGCTATCGAGAACTTGTGCTAGGGCACCTGGAGAACGATGGTCGACGGTGAACGAGATCAGCGACTTTTGTTTAGCTATTGAGTTTGCTGCGGCCTCGTCAATGCCTTTTCGAATTATCAAGAATCTCGTAGTGTTGTCTGTTCGGTCTTCGATCCCCTTCGCGAGAACCTCCAAGCCATGGATATCTGCTGCTAAACTGCTTGCAATCGCTGCGCTCATCCCCGTCGTGTCCTCTTTCACAATCTCTGCCGCTCGACTCGTCGAACTCACATCTATCCGCTCGATACCTTTCAAATACGCGCCGAGGAAGATCTCGCATTGTCCCCAGGCTTGCGGATGGGTGTATAAACGCTCAATATGTTTGAGGTCGCACAAGGGTTTGGTTCGTGGTTCGGTAGGGCTTGGACTTGACAATGTGGGTGTGCAAGAGCCGGATACATCTTGGAAGTCTGCATTTGCGTTTCGTGGAGACTTGCGGCCGAGCAGGTAGTGGCTGACATCGAGGTAGGCTTCACCGCATACTGTGACATCTAGGAATTGATTGTGCCGATCTGCAAGAAGCTCGAGGGTGAAGATGACTGCGCCATTTGTCGAATTCTCGAAGGGTACAACACCTAAGGTCGCTTCTCCGGACTGAACAGCTGTGAAGATATCTATGCATTCTCGGTTAGTAGTGAAACACCTCCTTGAATCCTTGTAAAATACCAGTGATCGTCTGCGCTGGCTCGTAGTTGTATTTGTCTGATTCAAACGAAGCAAGAGCTGCCTGAGCAATATCGTAATCTGTTAGTCCAATGGACCACGGGGGACGCTGATAATGGGAAAATGTGAGTACCTGATGAGTATAAGAGGAAACTGGACCAAGAAAAGACACAATGGGGGTATTCGGAGCACTGCCAGGCTCAGTGGTGTGTTCTTGTTCCGAACTCATGCTGTGCTGCTGTATTTTGATACGGGAGGGAGAGAGTTTGTGTTGTGACGAGGATGGAAGTATGATCAAGCCATTTCAGAAAATATCGAAGAATGGCCACAGCATCGAGCTTTAAAGACTGCAGCGGTCGGGGCGCATCACTCGTACTTATTGTATTTGTGGTCCAAACAAATACAATAAATTTTGCAGCATGTAACATATCGGCGGATTATCGGCTGGTACCCCGCCGACCCCACATTGACATCAGTCCAGAGCAGGGCGTGTGAAAAACTGGGCTAGGACTGGGCGTAAGACAAGCATAGAAGATAATGAAACTTGAAAAAATGGATTTAAGAAATGAATGAATTGTAACCAATGTCCCGAGAAGAGAAGCTTCCAGCATCACTCGGAATATTTCATCTTGGGTAGGGTTGCAATTACTTAATATGATCAAATTTCATGACTATGAAAGGATATAAAACCTCTCCCAAATGCATTTTTATGTCAATGGTATCTCTCAATTCTGAATCTCGTACGGCAGAAAACATCTTCGCCCAGACACCAAATGCCCGACAGGACAAGCTCCATAAAGATCACACTCTGTGCAGCTAAGCCTCCAAGTCGTAGTATATGCATGTACCAGTCCGAAAGTTATACACAAACGCATTTCTAGTCTTATCCTTATTCAGTTTCGCCATCCCTTCAATCAAATCATGGAGCTCGCCAATGTACTTTCGATCAGCCATAGGGACAGCATGGGTCAACTTTCTCCAGCTGTCTGGATCAGATAGCTTCGCGTCTCGAATAAGCTCCAAGACTTGGTCAGTAGTCTCAATGGCTGCGATAGGGCCATCCAAAAATGTTTGAACCAAGCTAGCAGCTTTTGTCTGAGCTTGTTCAACAATGTTTCGCCTATTCGATTTCTTGCTCTTGGTACCAGCCACGAGAACGCGAACCTCCTGTTCATGCTCGGTTCCACTTGGTCCTTCTGGCTGGCTCGCATGACGCAATAGCTTACCTCTGGGATTATTGTTTACCTCTTTGTTATCTCTTTCGCGAATTTCGTTCTTGAGCCAGGGCACGAGCTGACTAGTAGGAACGTCAGTATCCCCAGCATCTTTTCGGTCCATGCTCTTGACTTTGTACAGGATCGAATCTTCTCTGATTGTGATGATCCATGAATGCTGTTCATCGCGATACTTTGATAGGAGATCCTCTGGGGACCGGCAATCTTGGGCTAATTCTGCACTAATGTCATTGTTCCATAGAATTTGAACAACATCTATTGCACTCGTTCTCAGGATCGTAGGGTCGTGGCTAGCAACGAGTACGTCGCACTGGGAAGAGTTTAATTATGGACTGTTAGAAATGTGAATACAAGCTTACCCTCTTAGTATTCCAAATACCATTCAACTCATCATCAAGCTTTTTCGAGCCCTTGTGTCCGGATTTTGGATGCTTAACAAGTCTTTCTAACCCCAGGTTAAACCCTACCGCATGTCGTTGCTGGAAACTAGTGCCAATTCGATGTCGGTGCTCCTTGATCAAAGAATCGTAGCGACCTCCGGCGGCAAGTACGTCTTTCACCTTTTTCCCGTACAGACAAGAGAAAACCAAGCCGCCTTTGCAGAATCTCTCTTTTATACTGCACAAAGGACTTACATAAATCTTGCTTCGTACTTGGAATCGTTTCGTGTAGTCAACAACTTCCCGCAGGTGTGCAATGACCGAGGACGCCTTATCAAAAGTATTAGTGCCTTCAAGCAGAGCCTTCAGCTTTTGAAAGGCCTTGTTCGGGGTGTCTGGGCAGTGTTAGTGTTCTACCTTCAGATCATACTTATAGATTTACTTACCTCGAAAGTCAAACTTTTGCAAATCATCGACACTTGTTGCAGACGCCCCAATGAGAGGTGATCTAAGCTCAGTTTTAATTTTCTGCCAACTATATGGACCAATATTCAACTTGCTCAGCGTCTCCGTAACTGCTTCTCTGATAACAGTCTCTATCCGGCAATGATCGAATATCAAAGCCAGAAGATCAGA
Organism: Hymenoscyphus repandus; assembly: GCA_001414415.1. Taxonomy (NCBI): domain Eukaryota; kingdom Fungi; phylum Ascomycota; class Leotiomycetes; order Helotiales; family Helotiaceae; genus Hymenoscyphus; species Hymenoscyphus repandus. The sequence continues at coordinate 58,691 of LLCE01000092.1, forward strand.
GTGGTTGATATGAAAGCACATATAGGAAGAATCCAATGTTGGGATACTTATCACAATCTCATCCAGAACTTTGATGACCTCGGCCTCTTTTAGGGCCAAGTCCAAAGCATCTGACGAGACAATGTCAAAATCAACTTCTTCAACAGTCAGGGGTTGAGCACCAGATGGCTTACACCGGTATACCGAGCCGAATGCAAATGAACGCAACACAGGGGGCTCATGCTTCGCTAGTGAGCGGGCATGTGGAAGAGTGAGATCAAAGGGTAGTTGTAACAATGTGCCGTTTGGATCTAGGACTTGGACAACGTTGGAGCCATAATGACGCGACCTCGGGAACAGCACGCTACGTGGTGTTTCAATAGCTCCGTGATGCCTGAAGATATTGACCAAGTTTCGTTTCACAAGACCTTGAAGCAATAGATCGCTGGAGGTTGGGTTGCTGGTATCCATATCCCAAGCAAAATCCTTGGCCTGTTTATTAGGCGTCGAGAATAAAGTTGTCATCATCTTCTGATAGTAGGGAGACTCGGAATCCGAAATTCCAGCCAAAGCGCGACGGATAGTCTCACTTTCCATTTGCATTGGAAGTTTCCCACTTTGCAGGAGTTCTGAACTGGACGGACGGTCTCTGGGATTGCGGGCCAAAAGAGCGTAGATGATACTAGCCTGGGCAACCTTACCAGCAAAGTCAAAGTCGCTCGGCAAAGTCGGGGGCTCCAACCTCAAGTTCTCTGATGTTTTCGCTTTCTCCATGCCGGGCATGAGAGGTTTGTAACACATCTCGAATAAGATGATCCCAAGGGAGTACATATCAACTTTGCTCGTGTACGACCCCCCACCTGTGCTAGATGAGACCTCGGGTGCCACGTAGAAAGCTGTGCCAATACTCTTCGTCATCTCTCCATTCATGATGTTCGTTGCGGGCGAAATTGATCTTTCCGCTACGGAATATTGCCCGCTTGTAGCAAGCCCAAAATCACCAATCTTTACACTTGAAGCACTGTCAATGAAGATATTCTCAGGCTTCAGGTCTCGATGCACAACATTTAAGCCATGTATATGGACAAGACCTTCCAGAATCTGACGCAAGAGGCGCCACATCTCATTGTCGTTTCTGTGAAGACCTCGTCTTATAAGATCTCGAAGGGTATGTTTGTCACAGTACTCCATGGAGATATACAAGACTATCTTGAAAGGACGGCGGTATTGCGAGCCTGACCTGCTTTTCTTTAGTGCCAAACCGTTTCCATTCTTTCCTTGAATGGGATCGATATTGTCACCCGCACTTGTCGAGTCATCATCATCATCCTCTGTTTCTTCATCTGATCCATCGTCGAAGCCAAACTCAATTTGTGGGTAACCACGCGAGGACATAAAGTCCAGGCCTCCGGTATTGTTTCCAAATTCGATTTCAATGTCATCTCCAGGGGACCGTACGCTAAAAGATTGTTCAGTAGTGGCGGCATCAGTACTTGTCATGTCATCCTCTATTTGATTCGAATCAAAAATTTCTTCCGTCCATGTATTGTAATAACCTAAATGAGGATCAAGTTAGCCATGTAGTAAAGCCAACATTTCCCCAAGTGGTGCAACATAGATATAGATTTTGTTATGATTGTAGGACTAGTTGGACAGCACCAACCGTCGTGCTACCTCAATGAGACAGTCTTGGGAAAGCCTAAATCGCTGTATTGTACGGCAGTTCCCAAAACATTGATTGATATAGCTGGGAACATTCTGGGGTAGAGGAGCGTGCAAAAATAACTTACGGACGACAGAAGGATGACTCAACTGGGAGAGTAAGCGGACTTCCTTCAAAACTTCAGTAAGAGACTCGGTGGACTTCTGCGTTATCTTCTTGATTGCATAAATCTGGCCATCGAGCTTTTTACGGGCCTTAACAACTTCTCCAAAGCCGCCCTTACCAAGACGTCCTTCCTCGACAAAATCCTGTTTATATCGAGAGAGAGATCCAGAATAAGCGCTCATGGAATCATGTCTTGGCCGTCGCGGAGTAAGCAGTTGCAAAGAAGCTACAGAGCCAAGTCTTGATAACGAAGGCGAGGAGGCTTCAATATCGAGGAACTCGGCATCCGTGGCTAGAAATTCTGACGATCCAAGTTCGAAAGTACGCGCTCTTTTCTTAGGATCTGCTTTGAATAACTTGCCGATAAACTCACTAAACGAGTCGGTCAACGATAAAGAGCCAGCCAGTGAAGAAGGAGAAGAGTATTTCTTGATGACCGATAAGCCAAAAGCCATCTGAAGGAAGACTATTCCAAACTGCCACACGTCGGTCTTCTGTGTGTATACAACTTGTTTGGCATTTGCTGTTTCTGGAGGTAGCCAGTAGGCGGATTTTGCGACGGATAAAGTATCTTTGGATTGTGGTCCCCCTTTCAGATCGTGTAGCTTCCTTTGGAAATTTGCGTCTGCCAGCTTTGGTCTAATCTCCCCATTCAATTCTCGGACCAGAAGAATATTACCGGTGTGGATATCTTCATGAACAATCCCATTTTCATGAAGGAAACGCAGTGCATCAAGAAGCTCGATTGTCCATGAACGAACTTTCGCAACACCGAGACTTCCAGCAACATCTAGGAACTCCTCCAAAGAACCTTTCTCAGCAAACTCTGTCAATATGCTTACCGTCCAGGAAGGCCCGGGGGATGAGTCACTATCAGTAGTTTTTTGGACCTTGAAATCAAGGAATTCCAGAACATTTCGATGTCTGAGCTCCTTCAGTGATTTCAGATCGGTCTCAAGGGCTTGTAATTGCTTCTTGAACATATTCTGGTCTTTGGCTTCTGAATGCAGATCAGCTTGCTTCAAAGCGATCGTCGGTGCGTCAACTTGATAGATGACAGGCCTCACTGTGAAGCAATCGGATACGAGGCTGCGTCTTATACAGACCTTACTCGTAATGACCTGGAATGTGCAAGGATCCCCTCGAGAATCCACAAAGCTGACTGGGTGATCAAAGGCTAAGAATTCATCTTGAGATTTGAATGTGCCATTTTCGATGGACGCCTTTGGCACAAATCTTCCAGGCAGACGGCTTTTGCGCTTAGTCTCATTTTCTTTCGCCTTTTGGCGCTTCATTTCATCTTCAACCAATGTGCCTAGCATTCGCTCTTCTTCCATAGAATTCATTTGCTGCTTTCGCTTCTCTGCTTGCTCTTGTTCCTTGGCAAGTTTATTTGCAGCTTCTTCGTGTGCAGCACGTTCTTCTTCGAGACTGGGTAATTCTAGGCCATCCGCTTTAGCTTGAGCAGCATCTTCGAGAACATCCAGACAAGCATTCACAATTTCCATAATCATAGCTTGCTCACTACTAACCAACTCTTTCGGTTTGGTTTCAATGACCTTCTGGATCTTGAACCGCGTACCTTCACGAAGATCTTTATCACCCTTGATTGTGAGCAATGGCGGGCTTCTTGGGTATGTCGCCGTGAAAACAACAGCCAAGACAATTGAGATGTCATCATCTGAGGATCTGACACGTATTTCAAAGCTAGGCTCGGCTTTCTACAAAGATCAGTAGGAGAAATCCACTGAAGTATTACGGGAATCACGGACCTTCCAAGCACCTTGGTTTGTATTTATTCTCCGAAAGTCATCACCATAAATGGACGACAAAGCAAGTAGCTCGTCATTTTGAATTTCTTCATAGTCAAGTTTCGCAATGCTCCTTGCCGGTGTATCAGGCTGCGTCTTGGGCAGACTAGCAGGTGGTATGGCATTTTGTGGTAGTTTCTTTCCCCATGGACTCTTTGGCGCCATTTTTATACGGAGGTCTCTTTGATGAGGAAGAGTTTCAGATTGAAGAGGAATCTGAGTGGAACACGCAGCCGAAGCCGCGGGACCTCTACGTGTTTGAGGGAGACATGGTATCGATATTGTCTTTATTCGGGGTTGTAGTGTTGTGAGGAGAAGAGTCAGCGGTCAACCCCCACCAAAAGACAAGGCTGAATTTCAGCCACGCCATGTACCCAGCCACACACTAACCTAATCGTTATCAGTGGCGCGCCCTGCACGAGGCTTGCAATAAAAACTAAAAAAACCGTTTCGAGCTTCTGACTCAATGCTCTTTCGAAAATATTAGATGGAAGAAGATATATCAATTGAGTAGTCAATTGGAGCCTAAACATTTCTACAATCTCATCTGCCGATCCACCGCCATCAGGTCTCTATACCCGCCTCAATGGCTCTCCGCTCGTCTCCAACCTCCACTCTTACTAGACTCATGCTTAGGCCAACGTCAAGTCACTCTTCAGCAAGCAGCAGCCGATATTACAGTGCTCCAGTCGACGGTGCAATTCCAGTCGCCAAGCAAAAGTATGTTCCTTCGAGTGGAACGTATCCAAAAGGATTTCTAGTATCTGGCACACATGTCGGTGTCAAGCCAACGAATAAAAGCACTCCTGATCTAGCTTTCTTAGCTTCAGAGACACCATGTGCGGCTGCGGCCGTGTTTACCAAAAACAAGTTCCAGGCAGCACCAGTGACTGTAAGCAGGGATATGCTCAAGCGAAGGAACAATAATGGGGTTAGATCCATTATCATTAATTCTGGGTGTGCCAACGCGGTTACGGGCAAAGGAGGTCTTGAAGATGCGGAGAAGATGGGTGCAGCAGCTGATGGGTGTTTCGAACCACCAACAGATGGTTTGGGAGGAAGTTCTATTGTCATGAGTACAGGTGTAATTGGTCAAAGGTATAACAGCTATCCCTACACCGAGTCCAAGGCTAATTCTTCTTCAGACTACCAATTCAGAAGATTTTGAGCAAAGTTTCTTTGGCTTACGATGGCCTTGGAACATCACACGATCATTGGTTATCTACTGCTCGAGCTATTTGTACTACGGATACCTTCCCAAAGCTCATATCACGCACTTTTACCCTACCATCCTCCCCATCGATCGAATATAGAATGGCGGGCATGACAAAGGGAGCTGGAATGATACACCCCAACATGGCTACTCTTTTAGGAATGATTGTCACAGATGCTCCAGTTGCACCGTTGCTCCTCCCATCGCTACTCACTAACGCGGTTAATAAGTCATTCAACAGTATCTCTATTGATGGAGACACTTCTACCAATGATACTGTTGCTGTTTTAGCCAATGGAGCAGCGGGAGGAAACGAGATTACTTCTGAATCCTCCGAAGACTATTCGAGCTTTCAGAACACCCTTTCTGAATTTGCCACCGATCTTGCGAAGCTTGTAGTGAGAGATGGCGAGGGAGCAACTAAGTTTGTGACGATCCGAGTCACGGAATCTCCTTCAGAGGTTGGTGCAAGGAAAATTGCAAGCACAATAGCTAGATCTCCTCTAGTCAAGACGGCTCTCTATGGAAAAGACGCAAATTGGGGCCGAATACTGTGTGCAACTGGCTACTCACAGATTTCCGAACCGGGTATGCCAGTCAACGAGGTGCCTGACATTGTTCCGGAGAAGACGAGTGTATCTTTCATTCCATCCGATGGATCTCCAGAGCTCAAGTTGCTTGTAAATGGTGAGCCTGAAAGCGTAGATGAAGTTCGTGCCGCAGAGATTTTGGAGCATGAAGATCTAGAAATCCTGATTAGACTTGGGGGAGGTAATGAAGAGGCTACGTACTGGACATGCGACTACAGGTCAGTTACTCACATATCAGAACATGCAGCTACTAATTCGTATAGCCACGAATACATTACGATCAACGGCGATTACCGTACTTAGAACAATGTTTTGCCTTGATACCCATATAGCTCGATCAAAATTACTATATTTTAAGCGCAGCTAGCTCTTATTCCCCTTTAGGATTTATCGTGAGTGTTTCCATAATGAGCAGATCTTGCTATTATACCCGCAAATATCCGTGTGTTGATAGCCATCGCGATTTCTCCAATACTGTGTGCATTGAGAGCTCTATTCAGAATTACCGTGAGAGTGCCATAACAATCAAGAGCTAATGCGTAAGCAGTCGAGAGGCCGGTTGTCGTTCATGTATCATGTCAAACAATAGATGTACAATTTTTCTCATTGGTTTCGCTTCAGTTTCGCTAGCTTCTGCCTAGTCCACAGCGTTGCGCTTCTCCTTGTTGATGAAGCATATGGGCACCGCAGATACCATTTTCTTTAGGCCACACTGAGTAGATGGCGGCGCTAGCGCGAGATAATCCGAGCTTGTTAGCGTGAAAACACCATACTTCACGAGTTTCCTTCCCATCCCTTAATGGTCGTAGCACTAATCACAATCATGGCATCTCAACCAACAACCTACGCTCATAACCAACCCCCCAATTGTCTCTAAAGACGTAACTTGTAGAGGAGTAAAAGACGATGAGGCCAATCTACTACAATATTCACGACCTCGCCTTCGCTAGTTGACAACTCCTCGACAATTCTCACGATGTCAATTTAACAAGCACAGCCGTATCGATTACACTTTTTAATACCTTTCACGCCTTTACAAGATTGCCAAAGGAACTTTGGGACGAGATCTAGGGTCAAGCGGCAGGTCATACTCGCGTCGTTGACATCTAGTATCTTCGAGGGTGGCACAAGATGTTTGGTGATATAGTCCGGTTGTACTCCTCTACTCCTCATCTCGGAGGCTTGCGGAGTACTCGCACGCTGTCGAATTTCCCGTGTCTATCACAAGCCCGCTGTGAACATCATGTTCTTCCCCGTGACTGGCGAAGATGAAGAACCTGCAAGCTGGACGTACGTACTACTAGTGTGGCTCTCCCTGAATCTACCAAAGACAGATTCCGAAGAATTGTGATCGAGTCCATTTGGGACAGGAAAGGAACCTTCGATCGCTATTTTGCTCGTCCCCATATTCCGAGACACGTAACTACCTGCAATTTCAAAGGCTGGTGGGAAGCTGAGGTAGCAAAAATATTCGGTAAATTGGTTGAATTTGATAAGTCCCTCCATAAAAGAGTTAAATGCAAAGAACCAATATATGATACAACCACAGCCGTCGAACACATAATCGAAGCCGCCACCTGTTCGAAACACTCTTTCTAGCTGGACCCCAAAATAAACGTTTCTGGGCCTTCGCCTTATCAATACCCTACGTCCTCGAAATCGGTTATAAGCCCCCGCACATTCACTAGGACAGAGTAGCGCTACGACACAATTCTTCGCCGACAAACCATCACTTCACTCAATCCCTCGTTACGGACCCTCGAATCTCTACCACGTGATATTTGAGTCTTTACCACAACACCGCTCCCCGCGGTCCTGAGCATCAACTATGAATCCCGTCACGAGGCGCTCAAGCACTATGAGCTGCATTTCAGCATGGACCAGGCCACGTCGAGAATTTGCTATAACCCCAACGCGGATATTCTGTAATCTAACGAGATATGGTGGGTCGCGGGCACACTGTTTTCGAAGATGCATTACCGCCTTTGTCCTCAACAGAATTCGGAAAGTTGCTCTTGATTGGGACGGTCGGGCAAGGGGGGAGGATGATATTACGGATATTGGGAGAATCAAGCGGTACCTGCGCATTATGGATTTGGGTGATTTGGAGGAGTTTTATTTCGTGAAGAGGGCGGATGGTGAAGATGATGGTTCGTCTTGCCATGCTAATGTTAGAGGTCAAGGCGTTGCGGAGTATGAGAAGTGCGAGTTTACGGATAAGTCTATTGATGAGAAGGATTGTGATACATCTTTCAACAAGCGGCGAATCGTTAAGCAAATGAGACATATTGAAGAGAGTTTCCCGAATTGGAAGATGCCTCTATGTAAGACAAAAATCTTGCTGAGAATTAGATATCCTGCTTGGATCAGATAGGCTATTTGGTTTGTGGTGGGTAGCTCCGCGGGTTTGGGATTTTGTCAAACTAGAAAGCATCAAATCTTTTATCCAAAGGTTTCGGTAGCACAGGGCACAATGAGAATATAATTACACCAAGTGTAACGGAAAGCCTGTTATTCTTGGTAATGTTTGATTCGTACTGAGAGGACTCCATTCCGCAAAACTATATGTACAATCTGCCCGCATCTTTTCCTTGCTATATTTACTGCCTCGACGCTGCAACAGGGGTCCATGCATTGAGCTTAGGTTTCACTCTATATGATATCGTCAGAACTTGCTTTTTTCAATTGACGCATTCAGAAAACCCCTCACTTACGTTGAATAAGTCTTGAACGCTGAGCGGCTCATTGTTAAATTTGGTCTGTGTTCTGGCAATTCCCATGGTCGAACTTGTGTCTGGAGGGTAGGATCTTGAGTCGGTGGCTTGTCGACCATATATGAAATCCAGGCGTGCCATCCGGGCTCGATTTGTGATCTACGTTTGAATGTCAAATGCTCGGCTCTCGTGTTGCTGTGCTGAAGTCTTACGGATCCTCTTCATATTCCTTGTAGTCCACCCATCGCGTTCGTACTGAGGTTTTTGTTAGGCGTCTCTTGTATGCGGTCCTCGTGAATACTTACAGGGCAGCTCGTCTTGGAGGTTCTCGTAGTATTTGTTGCCGAATCGGTCGGTGGCGATCAAGGTGCCGGCTTTAGTATCACCTGGCCTAGTCGTCAGTCAAGCGCTGGCGCAAATATGGTCATTCCTGCATACCGATATGCTATAGCGAAAGAGTGCTGGTCAGTATGGGGATCGTTGATAGCCATGAGGAGGCATTGAACATACCTGCATTTGATGGAGTGCATCCTGCAAGAAAAACAGTTAGCAAGCTTCCACAACATTCTCCTCGACACTCATACCTTAATACCTGCCTTCCGCAGGTTGCCGATCGTTCTCAAGATCGTAGACATCTTGTTGGTGGTTCAATTGCTTCTGAGGTTGGTTAAGTTGTTACATTGAAGTTCGAGCGGGATGTCGTCGCAGCCCCTTCGGGACTAGCGCCACTGAACCAGACCTAACAGCATCGAGCTGGTGAACATTTCTTGAACAACCACAACATCACCGTAACATTGGCGAGAAGCGGATATGATAGTGCGGAGCCTCACAAGATGCATTCCTCGAAGACTACAAGTCTGCCGACCAAATATAATACAGGCTAAACCACGAAGATTCTCAACATCTTCGTCCTCCTTCGCAAACAGTACAACTAACACACCTCCAACCGCATCGATGCTCGGAACGTTTACGAATGAGTTGGACAAGATCGCACCAAAGTTCGAGATCCAAGGCTCCCAAATCAAAATCCTGCGCACGCCGTCAGAATTCTACGAGACGTTGAAGGTCGGATAGCACAACATCACAAGGAAGAGCAGTGCTGATTGAGAATGGGTAATAGACCAAGATCCTCGCTGCAGAAGACCGGATTTTCCTATCCACATTGTACATAGGCAAAACAGAACATGAACTTGTAATAACTAGCCCTTCCGTTTCTCTCCGTGTTCAAAGGTTGATTCTTTTCTGGCCCAGATTTCCACGATTCAACAAGCTCTTAGAGCGAAGCCAAAGTTAAAATTGAGTATTCTGACCGATGCGTTAAGAGGGACGAGAGAGTCACCCAATGCGTCATGTGCGAGTTTACTTGCTCCATTAGTAGAGGAGTTTGGATGGGAGAGAGTAGAGATTAGAATGTATCATACACCTAATCTGACGGGACTGAGGAAGAAGTATATTCCCAAGAGGATAAACGAGGGGTGGGGACTTCAACACATGAAGCTCTACGGTGTGGACAATGAGATCATCATATCTGGGTACTTCTCTCTTTCCTCGAAGCATTGATCATACGTCTAATTTCTTGTGCAGTGCAAATCTCTCAAACGACTACTTCACTAATCGACAGGACCGGTATCATGTATTTTCTTCCAGGGAGATAACAAATCACTTCTCACAGATCCACGATACAGTCTCACGAATCAGCTTCCTCGTCACTCCAGATACCCAAAATCCAGCAGGCTATACTCTCGAATGGCCCTCCACAAACCTGGCCCCTTCACCGCTTACTTCACCCCAGAAATATATCACATTGGCAACCAACGCCCTCAAACCTCTCATCCTCCCATCATCTAATGCTCTCCCCACAGTGTCAGAAGACAACTTTTCCTCAAAAACAAACACAACAATCTATCTCCTCTCCCAATTCACCCAACTCCTCACTCCACCCGACCCCTCCACCGAACTTCCCCTAATCAGCTCCATCCTCACCACCCTCTCCCAGCCCCAATTCTCCACGTCATCTTGGACCTTCACAGCCGGCTACTTCAATCCCGACCCTTTACTAACATCCCTCCTCCTCTCCTCCGCATCCACAAACAACGTCGTCATCACCGCCTCACCATACGCAAACGGATTCTTTGGCTCAAAGGGCGTATCGGGTCTTTTACCCGCTGCATACACTTTATTATCTCGTCGATTCCTAGAATCCTCAGCGAAAACCCCGCATTCAAAAGCCAACATCACACTCAAAGAATGGCGACGTGGTACAGTAGGTGAGGAAGGAGGGTGGACATACCATGCAAAAGGGTTGTGGATCTCGCTAAATGGTTCGAAAGACCCTAGCATTTCGATCGTTGGGAGTAGCAACTACACGAAGCGGAGTTATGGACTCGATCTTGAGGTTGGGGCGTGTATTGTGACGGAGGATGAGGGACTGAAGAGGAGGTTGGGGGAGGAGAGAGATGGACTGCAGGAGTTCGCGAAGGAGACGGGATTGGATGAGTTTGTGAGGCCGGATAGGAGGGTGGGGATTAGGGTTCGGGTTGCAATGTGGATTGTGAAAATGGTTGGGGGTGCGTTGTGATAGGGTTGGAGAGGGGAAAAGGTGTAAGAGTATTGTAAAATATGTCAGGAATTCTAGGACGCAACAATTCGGGGAACTTGTAGGAACAGAGGGCTATCATGCTATTTATTCTTGCTAAAACACAAGACTGACAAGATAGGTAATGTACTATTAGCAAAAAGAGCTAGTTTTGATCCAACTCAGGATCCGCAACAAACTAACGAGCTACTTCTGATGATAGATATTTGTCACCGAGTGTAAGTGTGCCAGAATATTGCCGTCTTTCCACGCCTCTCAGGTCCAGATCGTAACATCCGTGTGCGATTCTCCACAAAGTACAAGATTAATTCCATGGCAAGGAGGGTCACACGTCACTACCATGTAGCATCATACTTCTGGTCCAAGTGATGTATGGTACTATTGACCAGTAGTTTCTCTGTCGTCTAATAATGTTATGTAAACCCGAGTAGCGTCAACCGCTAAATTGTGCCTCTAGCTTCGTCCGAACCCTGCAGGTATTGCCAATACCTGCAACCGTTTCTTCATCTGCCAGTTCTATAGATTGAGTTACCTAACAATCTCACGCCTGTAATCCTTGAGATTCAAAAACGACTTTGAGTTGGGTCAAACCATTAAAGGTAGTAAACGAGTATTTTGTACAAATCCAGGATCTACCTAATCGCCCTATACGGATGCCTCCAAATCCACGGTTTAAATCGTGAGTTCTAGGAAATCGGTCACGGCTTGGAACCTGCATCTGTAATTCAACGCTGCTGAATCCAGGGATCTAGGTGGTATTTCTCAGCAACACTTTAGTAAACCAATGATTGCACTTCATCCTTTTATGATACTCATGCGCAAGGGGTCTTGCGGTCTGAAGTCCACAAATTCAAGTTTCACAGTAAGCGTTCACGGAGTTTTCGCCTAGATATGGTAAGCCATCTGTCTAAATACCTCGCTTGTAATGTTTTCTATGGCTGGTATCTACTTTTTTTTAAAAAATGTGGAAACCCAGGAGTGGTATTACGGGCTTCGTGAGACAAGCACCATGCTGGGCTCTCAAATGGGACATATCTTGAGGCTCAAGTGCCTGAAATATAGTCAGATAGGCTGATAACCACATCAATTTTGACATGGTTTCCGACATACCTTGCAAGCTCTCTTTAACAATCTTGCGCTTGTATACAGCTGCATGAATTCAAAGCTATTGACCTTGTTTCTACTGATGGCTCCCCAGCCCGTTTACTGCTCTTGAATGCTGCACTTGAATATCACACTTTAACCTCAAAACTTCAATACTGCACTTGGAAGCTGAATTTTCTGTTGTCATCGTGCCAAGCTCCTTCAGGTCATAATAATGCTCCTGTTTTGAAAAGATGAATACATGTAATAGAGTTTTCTCCACATTATATATTAGACAATAATACTCATTAAGAATATCAAGAGTAATCTAACAAGCAAGATTGGTCACTAAAGTACTCTCTTGTCTTTCAAAACATATCATTATATCTTCCCCTACATTCATTAGGTTCAATATGTCAAGAATACCCTAAGTACAAGAACCTTAAGCTTAGAAACATTAGGGATGTTTCTTTCTTCAACGATGGGTTGCACTGTTTGAGGATAGAACGGTTGTCTCTGCGGAGCACAAATACCTGAAGGTTCGATGTAGCCTATGTAAAAGTGATCCGGGTCAGAATTGAAGCCCAAGATTGCTGTCTATGTTTTTGAAGAGAGTACGGAATTATATTTAAATTGATATCATACTTGACCTTTGTCCTAAGTCATGCCCTCATTCTCTCTTGAAGCCCAGCATAATAACTATTCATAATAACTATTCATAATACTGCAAAATTGTACCTATACCTTGTGTCAGGAGAAAAGCTTCTTTAACAGAAGTGATGTCATATTAGCACCTGTTATAGCGGGTCAAGACCCGATTATATGCTAGGCCTCAGGCCATTGCCGTTCTTGTGGCAACCTTAGCTTCATACGAGAGCTTACCTCTTATCAAAGCTCTCTGACCCTTTCACCTTCTTTCTCTTCTCAGAGAATTCTTAGCTAGTCTAATATAAGGAGTTTACTTGGACCTTAAGACCTGACCCGTGATACCTATACCCTACGCAACCGCTACACAACGGCTTGCATTACGTTACTGAGCTAGCGCTCCTGCTTCTATCAACAGTGCAAGGAGATCAGCTATAGCTCTCCGTTCGGGCAGGGACGCGGAGTGATCACACGAATGCCATGATTAGAGTGTGTCCAGATCGATATATCAGTTGATATCCTGAGAACCTTAAGCAGGAGTCGGATTTAATTTCCGGGGTAGGATAAAGAGTGTATTTCTCAAGGAGTAGTTAAAAAGGACTGCCCTCTATAATAGAGGAACAAACGAGCCTTTACATAGAGAGTGATTGCCTGACTAATCAGGTTCAATAAACAACAGAATATTCTTTGCTACCTTATAGCTATTTTATAATATTTACTAAGGAACAAGTGACTCATATAACCACCATTACGTGGTAGTGGTGGCATCCACACCAGCTTTTGTCAACAACGGTATGAGATCCCAAACATGTTTAATCTATTCGCCGTTTGTATTTCCTGCGTGGCTGCACTTCTGAGCGCCCATATATAATTTATGGTTTTTTTCACTTCTACAAAATAAGACATACTTGGCTAGGGAATGTAAAGAATTTCTTCCCCAGAGTTCCGGATCATGGCCCTCTAGAGTCTGGCTAAACTACCTCTAATATTGTTGCCAAGGTGTCGTTTCTCTATCAAAACCCGTTTCTGTGGTCGTTATATCTGGATGTAGAACATCCTTAGAGTTGGAGGACACTACAACATTTGGAATACTGTTATTACCTAAAGAATTCTCGCCACGAAGCATTGTGCCAAGAATATAGGAATTGATGTAAAATGTATTAGCTTCCTAGGCTTGAGACTTGACTTGCATAATTACTATGTACCCCGGAAACGATCTCCCGCCTAATTTGACACAACCTAAACGGCTCATCAGGCCGCAAGCCACTACAATGAGGTTCCAATGAACTCGATGGCTAGTGAATACATGCAACGGCGAATACCCATAATCATCCTGATGATAAAAATCGAATCCCGAACGCAATAGATTACCGAGAAGGTTGATCAACCTACATTCGTGAAGCAAGCTATGATTTTGACAATCTGAAATGAGCTCCGAATACACAGCATCGAATTCCATGGGGCTAATAACATGCATACATATCTTTCTAGCAGCATTGAGCGCATGGGCCTGTATGCCGACACGAAGGAGCCGCGCCAATGTGTCCTTTGGAGCACCATTTTGAGCAGAAGTATGAAGAATTGTGTCATGAAACATACCAACTTGATAGATATCTTGTCGAAGAATCACCAATCAATCAAATTTAGTTCATGTTGAGGTGTCAATGCCATTCTGCATTGCAACCACAGCGAAACGCACAAAAGTATAGGCGATCGGCTCTGCTAATTTACAGGTCCGATATTTAGGGGCTCTTGCAATGCCTGATAATCACCATTCGTTGAATACGTCCATGTCAGCTGATTCAGTTGACTGTAATACTGAGGACTCCCTGGTGTTTCGGAGAATCTGTGGTGGGTTTCTTAACGCGGTTGATAGTCGTACGTTTGTAGGTTTTGTGATATGGTCCGCATCTTTTACAAGGCATGCTGCATAGAAACCTTGCATCTTACTGACAGCCTTCAATGAGGACCGACGGCATACATTTGCAAGCTCCCTTCTTGCACTGGAGAATTTCGGACGTTCAAAGTGGCTTGGTTCCGAAACGGACACAGATGAGATATAAGCAGCGTGGCTGAGATGGTTGTCGAATCGACCGTGTAAATCTGCACTAGATGCATTTAATCAAGCTAGGTAGGAGAATAGCGTTATGCTCATTCCATATTTTGTAACAACTTGAACAGATAGAGAAAGGTATCGCAGAACCTAATTCAGGGGGGTTTGTAGTCATATGACAGACATTTTCTCAATCAGCTGACCTACTGATAGTCACCTAATCCTACCTAGAGAGTTTAAGATCTAGTAATTCTACTAAGTAGAAGAAGAAGGTTATTATTATATCCTTCCGGGCTCCTTATTATATGATTTCCGGTGGCTTTAAGTTTGCAGGAAAACAATGGCAGCCCCTAGATAAAAGTCAAGGACCGCCGTTCAAATACGACACCTTTGAACTCAGACCTGGAACTACAAATAGAATGTGTAAGTAAATTAGAGTCGACTACTCACTTAAAACTAATGACCTCTATTATTGGCATTGCAAATTGAGCAAAGACATCACCTCTCATTTCTCAAAATTCATAAATAAAGGCCATCCTCATTCTCTTCATTTACCTCATCTCTACGCTCAGATATCTCCCTCCCTCCCTCTCCCGCTAAGTGTTCATCCCATTGTAATGCCCCATAAAAAATCCTTCATCTTCGCCTTTAACACCGCGAAAACCAACCGTTGCAAATGTACAAAAAGAAAGAAGCTCGAAAGGGGACAAACGCCTCCCTCCCACCACGCCATGATTCCACCACAGTAAACGCCTTTCATGCCCGATCAGAGAATATCCATCTTTCGTGACGGTGAAGTGTCTCGACCAAACGTAATGATTCCCAAACACTAATTATCTCATGCCCCCCTCCGATAATCACAGAATCTCCTTCAACTTCCTCTTTTGCTCAAATGTCAATGTTGTGGGGAATCTGACATTGTATGTGACCACGAAGTCGCCTCTCTGATCTGGTTTCTTGCTGAGCGGCATACCTAGACCAGGGTATTTATCTTTGGTACCTGGTTGCGTGGGGCCGCTTTTCTCGATATTGATTTGCTTGCCGTCGATCGTTGTGACTGTTCGCCGCCAGCCGGTGAGTGCTTCTTTGAGTTCGAGATCGATAGTTTGATGAAGGTCGTCGCCTTCTCTTGTGTAAAGCGGGTGTGCTTTCTGAAGTTTCGTTAGTAAATTGGCTTTAATTACCTCTGGGTTAACGATCTCTTACCTCTTCGATGATGAAATGTAGATCCTGTTGGCCGCCCTCTTCCTGATCTCCAACTCCCTTGAACTTTATCTTGCTGCCCTTCTTCAATCCAGGCTTGATATCCATCTCCAGCACCTTGTCCTGTGTTGTTCGCTTCCCCGTAACCTCGTCGAATGCCTTTCTCTTAATCTTCATCTTCTTATGAGCACCCTTGAAGAGCTCCTCGAGTGTCAAAGGTAAAGGCCTCTCCACCGTCGTAACCTCTGGGGTCGCCGCCCGTCTAGAAGCCGCCTCGGCACCAAACTGTGAAGCTCGTGTCCTACCACCAGATGTCCTCGCTCTCGGAGATTGTTCGAACATATCCTCAAACCCTCCACCACCTCCCATACCAGCCTGGCCTCGTAAGAATTCGGCGAATATCGACTCTGGGTTGCTAAATGTGAATCCTCCCCCTCCTCCTCCACTACCAAAACTTCCACTGAACGTAGAGAATTCTGGCCCACCACCTCCCATCCCACCCGGCATACCTCCGGGAAACCCTTGGAATCCTCCTCCTGGCATACCACCCGCACCAGCATACCCACTATCCGTAGATTCCCTCTGTGGAGTCCCACCGCCATCGATGCCAGGCATACCGTATGTATCGTATATCTTCCGTTTGTCGGGATTGGATAGAATTTCATATGCATGAGAGACCTCTTTGAACTTCTCGGCCATCTCAGGCTTGTCCTTGTTCTTATCGGGGTGGTACTTCAAGGCCCCTTTGCTAGGAAATGTTAAATGTGATCTTGGTATCGATGTGTGCGACAAAGACAAGAGTGGTGATCAAACAGGATACTTACTGGTAAGCTTTCTTGATGCCATCCTGAGTGACATCGGGTTTGACACCCAGGGTATCGTAGAGTTTAGTTTCCAATACCATTATGCCGGCAGGTATAATTTATTGGAGAGCTGTGATTGAGGTCCAGACGATCTCGTTGACAGTATCGTAAGGCTTGGTGTAGACCGAGTATGAAAGGGAAGTTGCTGAAAGCTCTTCGTGGAGTAGGTGTTGAAGAGGACGCTAGAAATGGCTATCAAGAACGGAAGGCTGAAAAATGCTTTGTGATGATTTTAAGATCCGAATGATCTGTGGTTGAACAACAGCTGATCTGGTGATTGTGGCTCCTTCTGTAGCAGCGGGTGTGAACGGGATGCAGTATGCGCCTCGCTCCAAGGCTCAAAGAAAGTACTGCAGGTTGCAATGGCTTGAAGGTGAAAAGTAATTGACCAATTGTCTGATTGTGAGTGAGATGTCTTTTCTTTGGGGCTTGATCTAGATTTTGAAAGTGTCGCACACTTCCTCTTCCTTTAGTATTGTGGTGCGGCAGCCCGGGCGGTCAGGCGTGAATGCATGCTCAGATGCTAGTCTTTTCAGGTTTTGTCGGCAGGAGAGCGGTGACGTCTGATTTGGTGGGGGTGCTTGGATAGCGGGGTCGTGAGCATCGCCAGAAATGGCCGAAGCTTCGAGAAGCTTCGATCACCATCAGATGAAGGAGGTAAAATCCATCTGAAGCTAGCTCTAGGATATACGAGGACTTTCGAGGACTTTCACTTTCGTCGTAGAAAATATACTACGTATTGGGGAGTGTGCACCTCCGAGATAGTCAACTCATTTTACATGTAAAGCCTATTAAGCAGAGGAAAGCTTTGGCCCTCGCCTCAAACTCCTATTCTTGGCTGTATTGCAATTGCTCTATAGCTACTGGAATAAAGCCCGCCTTTATCCTTTGTGATATTGTAACAGCCAATCTGGAGTTTTAGTTCCGGACAGCATTGCCCCTGCCAGTGCCATCAAGGAGTCACTGCAATTCATTTGTGTTATAATGATGAATTTTGCAATATGCTTCCTTCTGGTTGGTGGCTTCGTTATCGATCATTCCACAAACCCAACACGCTTGACAGCACCACTCTCTGGAGCCATATGTGAATCCTCCGCAACTTCATCCAAATCCATACTGTCAATGGTGCTGGCCTTGAAATTGACATGACCTCCTCCTAACATGCTGAGACGCATCGGGTTGCTACCCCTTTCTTGCATTTCTTGTCCACTGATTTGCGGTAGAGATGGATCTACCCCGTGGATGACTTCACCCTCTCCATGACCGTCAAAATCAACATGATTGTTGTCCAGTCGAGTCGAGAGATTTTCAGAAACTCGCTCAGCGCCATCGAAGTGTGATGGCTTTGTTTCACTCATCTCTCTTTCAAGGATGTTGATGTTTGTAGCGTTCTCACCTACTCGTGGACTGCCATTGTACCTCTCTGGGGCACTCTCTCTCGACTCGTCAGAAGAAAACTTTCTTTTGCCTGGCGATGAGACCTGAGTTTGCGTATCATCATTCTCAATCAACTCTTGTTTGAACGCTCGATTGTCAGCGCGGACAAAAGCCTGGTGGGCGGTTAGTGTCTAGTACAGTGCATTCAGCAAAAGCTTACATCTAAAGGTGTGGGTAGCGCTTGGGTTTCAATCTTGAAATCCATGGCTTTCTCACTGGCGTAGACCAATAACATATTTTTACTTTCAGTCTTTGCTGCTTCAAGAACATGAGCCTCGGTCGTTTTCTGTACCCAAAGGTTAGCCAGA
This sequence comes from Hymenoscyphus repandus, assembly GCA_001414415.1. Classification (NCBI taxonomy): domain Eukaryota; kingdom Fungi; phylum Ascomycota; class Leotiomycetes; order Helotiales; family Helotiaceae; genus Hymenoscyphus; species Hymenoscyphus repandus. The sequence goes on from LLCE01000092.1 coordinate 77,014, forward strand.
GATTTTATGAAGAGTGCTCTTGCTAGTTTCCACATGCCTCGACCGTGATGGGGTTTGGCCCAGACGAAGCATAATTTATTCGCCACCATTGACCGGCCTTGAATTGTGGCTGGTCGCTGTCTAGGTTCATGTCCATCAAATCTGGTTCTGGTGCCCTGCATACATAGAATGTGCTTTTGGAGGTACTAACTCCGCGAAGAGAGTACGGGTGTAGTTTTGGCGCGTCCGAATCTTCCGAGGGTTGGGTATAAAGTCTAGATAAGTTCTTTAACGCTTCGCATGCCTTCTGTCGTTCTACTTTAAATGCTAATGTGAGGGTTAGAAATGACCTCGGTCAATGGAGAAACGGCATACATAGTAACTTCTTATCAATGGTAGATACGAGTTTTCGCAATTCTAACGACAAGGCTGTTGTTTTATTTGACCGCTTCGAAGCATTCATATCCGTAGTCGAGTCGTTAGAGCCCTGCCCAGTATTTTTGATAGTTGCCTCATCATGCTGCAAGGATGCGTTGAACATGTCCTTAACTTTAATGACCTTTCCGCTCCGTGTCTGAAAATTCGTAAGTCGATCTTCAATGAGCGTGATCCGGTCTAATTCTTCTTGAACAGCATGCTTCTGTAATCGCATATCTAAGCTTGCATGCCTCGCCTCTTTCAAATACCGGTCGGGAAACCAAATTGATGGTATGTCGATATTTTTCTTTGACTCGTCCCCCTCAATCCTGAAGGCGATAACATCAGCAATATGCGAAAGATAAGGACTCTGGTCAAGTTCCAGAGGAGCCAAAGAGGGCCATAAGACTTCATCGGCTATGTCGTAGATTGAGTCTTGAATAGAATCGTTCAACGGTAGGACCAGATCAAGTATGGCAAAGGTCTTGTGGTATGCTTCTTCCGCTTCGCAAGGTACGCCCCTACTGAACAACTTGTTGACCATTCCCGAACCCTTTCGCTCCTGTGCTTTTCTCCAGGCTTCTAGTACAGCAGGTTCCTTTTCCTGGACCCACCCTTGCCCTCTTTTAACCTCTTCAAAATTTGCAAGCGCATCAACCGAGCCATAACTACGGTCTGTCTTGTCTAGAAATGCCATCAGACGTTGGAGTTCCAAGGTTACTTCAGACTCTGGCGGCTCATCGTCTTCGAATACAACCGGTCGTTCTATAGCTTTGCCTGTCCACCACTCCTTGTTGAATCCGTAATTAGGAAGGACATGCTTGCGATCTAAAAACACTTCGCGAATCTTCGGGATCTCGTAATATATGGTCAAGAGAGCGCCTAGTCGATGATCATCAACGCTTGGTCTCAAGAAGGCCGGCGTTGTCACAGAATCGCGTTTGCGCTCGGAAGGTTCTGGGTCGAGAAGAATTTCCTGCGCGGAGGATTTTCCTACTGGAACCATTTCCCATTTGCCTGTCTCGTATTCCCCGCGATTTGCAGGCCCAAAGTGAATCTGATTCATGTTCATGTTCGTAACTCCTGTTTCCTGGGGTGGTAATCCAGCTTTTCTTCCAGTATCAGCCAAAATTCCCACGTATTCAACATCGTACATGTAAACAACCCTCGAACAGGCTAGTAGCTTAAAAAATTGAGAAAGATGTCCAATGGGACTACTGACCTCCAGCTGAATTCGCGGTTAAATCTATCATCTTTCCAAGAGGAGACTTATTCTGGCTTATTCGGGACGGTGGCCTGGATGGTGCGCCATCGAATGTACTGTATGGACCCACCACGTCTGGAGCGTGTATGTCGAAAGCTTCACTCACATATCAGCTCCAATATCTTCCAGGTGGACCCACCCAGCAACTTACAAACACCATGATTCGCGGGTGCTCCTTCACGGTCACTATTGAACTGTCCCTCTTCCCATCCGCTGTACTGGGGAGGATTCAGTAGTGCTCGATTGCTTCTTGAGCGCTCTTCGTACCTTGTTGCCACTTGGGTTCTCAATATTGTCATACCATTCGTTCACAGCTTGGGCGACATCGTTTTTATTGGCCTGTTATCCTTTAGCTGCAGTCTGAATACATCGCACAACTTGGGAAGCTATATTACCTGGAGTCTTGCTATCACCTCTGAACGAGGAACATCTGGTACTATGGAATTGAAGAATAAGATCTCGTCTTCCGATGGTAGAGCATGGCTAGCCATGTCGCAAGCACCTGTCAGCCCTCCAAGGCTAAGCAAGGCTGGACGTTGCAGTTGTCAACGATTTTGCGTGCAACAAATCAAGCGCATAGAGGTGACAATGAGCGGAATGGTGTAAGCTAGTTGATATGCCAAGTTATGTAAATGATGCCGTACCTCGAAAGAAGTATCAAGCTTGGGTAAGATTATGGTAGTTGGTTGGAGAGCTTTCTAGAGAGCTCAATCGGAAATCCCCTGCATCATGCTCCGATCTCTTCCCTGTCAAAGCACGTGCGCACGCCTTATCAATCGACCACCTTGTGATTTGATCATGAAGTAAAAAGAAACATGATTATTGGTGGCATATTGGATGTTCCCAAAAGAACCCTGCTGAGATACTACATGCCATGCGAATCAATCGATACATTTAAGCTTAAACTTTGATATGGCAGGCATCCTGATCTAGCTTAGTTGTCACAGGTTAGCACATAGGTGTAACCACTGCGCTGTGATATCAGTTGAATTGCTAAAATATCGAAGATGCTCTATTTCGTCCTGTATTCCAGTGTCCTGAAGAAACCATATTCAGCCATATACGCCAGAGAAAAAGTATCGAAAGAGGTCCACTAAAGAGATGTATGCGCCGTAGGTGAATGCTATGCCCCTTGACCTGTACAACGCCTGAACCTGTTGTCCACGTCGCTATGCCATGCTATGCGGTAAATGAAATGATCGTGATCCATCCCTAGTATGTATCTCAGTAGTAGGCTTCTTGCACAGCTCTAAGAATGCTGCACATCGCCCCTGCTACTTCTCGTCCTCTTCCTCATCTTCTGCATCTTCCTCTTCCTCGTCTTCATCCATTCCAAAGTCTTCTCCAGAACTGTCACTTGCACCGAAGTCATCTTCCTCTCCGTCGCTCTCGTTCCAAAAGGTGTCATCATCAGCAGTCTTCTCTGGCGGTGCTGACTCAAGAGTGGATGGCATCGTGAAGCCCTCGGGGATATCCTTCTTTGAAATATTCACAGCCTCCTTTGCCTTTACATCGTAAACCGTACGGCTATCTCGGTACATGACGCCGGCATCAACGTTGGCCGGAGAAGATATTTCAGGGTCGTCAAGGAGGAGGAGAACCGAGCGGAGGACCGACTCTACACCTTGAAGAGGAGACCATCGTTCGCTTGCCAGTTCCCCAGATTGCTCGTCGTCTCCTGGAGGGTGTAAAATAGAAATGCAAACTTTCCCATCGGGGTAGATGTTGGGGTGATAGATCGGTCGGACGAATTTAAAGGTGGGTGGGGAGAAAGGGTACTTGTCCGTGAACGTCATTTCGGCCTTCATCAAAAGTGTTAGTAAGTATATAGGCCGCCGAGAAAGGATTACTCACCTTAAAATAGCCTCCATCGAAGGCACTCTCGGGATTGATGACCATGAGGCCAATGGTCCACTTGAAGAGCCCACCATCGTTGAGCTGCATAGATCGTTAGTTGTAGTCATTCCGGAGTGAAATTTAAGTCATACCTCAATGTTGAGCCACTTCTCCTTCTCCAGATCTTTGTATTCGGACATCAAACGTTGCTTCGCGCCAACCGACATCTTGGGATTGTAGAGGTGAAGATGAAACTATCGTGAAAAAGCGAGGCAAGTTGAAAAGAAGTCCGTACACGAACGGGAGGAAATTAAAGGAAGGATCAAGTCGAGACGAAGTGGCGTCGTCCGTGTTCTATGGTGCGGTGAAGTGGATTCAGGATGTATCGAGGGGCGTTGATCCAAGTGTCAGGACGTCGCGTGGGGAGGAGATCGGGAAATGCGTAGCCCTCGAGTGTGTTTGTGCACTTGGAAAAACGTATGAAGGGAGTGACGGTGAGGTTTGGGAAGTTGAGGTTCAAGAGCAGGTGTTGTTTGGTCAGCGGATGTGAAAGGAGAAGATGATGCAGCTGGAGTTGGGTTGGGCAATAATGCTAGCGCACTAGCCTAACCGGGGGCTCCTGCAATCGCGATAAGCCTTCTGTCTATCGGTTGTGCCGACCCCACATTGACAAAGGTAAACGTCAACCTCAGGTGTGTTGATACCTCTGTTCTAGTACATGCTATCCGACAAAAAGTAGTGAATAATCCTTGAAAAAGTTTCAGGGTGAGTTACAAGGAAAATGAAAAATTTCCTAGCTACGAGATCGAGACTTCTAGATCCGTGGTTGATAAGCTTGAGGTCATCACAGCGTAGTGTACCTCGAAACCTAGCACTCGGTACTACTCGTCATCAAAAACGGATGTTCCTTTCGCAAAAATTAGTTTATTATCCGTTTACCCACAAACGACTCAAATGGGGAGTGACATTCCCAAGGAGACTGGATGATACCAACTATTATATTCAATAATGATACACCACAACTAATTGCGTCTAGCTGCAAACCTCCAATTCAGTCTTCTTATTCCTCCTGTCCGTGTCGAGAACTCAGCTGGCGTGTGCCACATTAGGCTGGGCCTGTCCAGTAATACGTGCCAGAAAATGCGGTAAGATGTGGTATCATTGTACAAACTCCATGTTCAATCAACCTACTTTCGGTGGTAAAGTTGACTGAGAATAACGCCATTAAAATGCACATTCAGTCAAGGTCATGCTAATATGTTTTCCTTTTGAGCATTCACAGCTTGAGCACGCTTCTTTTCCGCCTGTTTCTGTTCGAGACGAGCTCTAGCGGCCGCAGCTCTCTCAGGTGGAAGATCTCCTCTTGGTCGAGAACCTGGGGAAGCAGAAGGTCGATTCGCAGCGACACTTAAAGGACGCCGGGGAGCGGGCTCGCCATTGCTCTTCTTCCTAAGCACCTCTACCGAAGAACGAGGTCGCGCTATTGCTGCCTTTGGTGGACTAGAAGGGATATTGACGAAGGTAGGCCGGGGGCTGGGTTGGCAAGTCCTGTCGTGAATCTTCCGGCTCATGTTCTGGGAGAATGATCCTCCTATGGAGGGAAGAACCATTGTTGGAGACTCAACACTCAAATCTGCAAACTTATTAGTCATTGGCGTATATTGAACCGGGCCAAAAGATCTAGGGGGCACTGTGTCCACATTCGCATGGTTGATGATCTCTGACAGCGGGCGATGATGTGATTGCGAGAGGCCTGACGATGGCTGTAGACGTGCAGGTGTAATTGCTTTTGATGGCCGTGGGATGGATTGCTTCGACACCGGAATTTGGCTTTCTCGAGCTTGAAAGCTGTCAGTAAGGGTGGATTCGGCCATGAAATTTTCATGCTTTCTAGGTTCCCGTGAAAGAACAACTGGATCGATCAAAGGCAAATCTGTACGAGCTCGAACGAGTTGTTTTCGAAGATCGGAGACAATTTTATCGTGTTCTTCAGACTTGAACTGGAGGGTCTTTTCTAGATCTTTAATCTTGGTTTCCGAGCTTCGCAGTAACGAGATCTCCGCTTTCAATTCCTTAACTTGGTCGTGTCGTTTGCGTAACAGCTCTTCGGCATCCCGACGATTTGACTTCGCTAAGTTCTTGATAGTATCGTACTCCTTTTGGAGCTTCTTCAAAGTCTCGTCTTTCTTGTATAGGTCGTCGTGATGAGACTCCTTGCGTTTTTCACTGCTTTCACGATGTTTCTCGAGCCGAGAGTTCGCGTGAAAAACCTGTTGTTTCAACCTATCATTCTCCTCCTGAAGGTTGCGAATTTCTTTCTCCAGCGCGGCCGTAATACGATGTGCTTTAGACAATTCGTTTCGTACCCCTTCTAGCTCCTCTAGCTGCCCCATGGCCTCGTCTTTCTGTATTTCTACTTCCTCAGGAAGCTGCCTTCTACGCTTTCTGGACTCTGTATTCTCATGATTGTTGGATGCCCTCCGTCTTCCTTCTGGCTCTTCCAGCGCGATGCGAAATTCCTCAACTTGGGCCTTGTATTGTATAATCAATGCCCGCTGCCTCGCAACTTCTTGAATCAGCTCCAGCGAACCTTCCGTGCCCTCAAATCCAGGAGTGGTAATCTTTGTGGATAGCTCATGCATTCTCTCTTCCATATCAGCGACTTTACCCTGCTCATCTTTTAATTTCTCTGCCAAATCCACAGCCTCTGAGTCTTTTTTCTTTGCGTAGCTCTTAGCAAGGTATTTATACTTGAGAAGCTGTTCCATTTCATCCCTTGCTTGTTCATGGTAGCTTTGATACTGAGATTTCCAGTATTTCCCTGATTGTGATTGAGGTTCGTTAAGATCAAAGGTCATGTCGGCGCCCACACCTTGATGCTGAGTAGTGTGTGTTGTGGTTGCTGCAATAGATTCCAATCCTAAGTCTCCCTGGGCCTGCCAGTCGATTCGAGATCTGGCGCTCCCTGAGTTGCCTGGCTTACCTTCCCGAGCATCCTCTAGTGTTTGAGTAAGTGGTGTCCTTTTCCACGTTCGGCGAGATAAGCTCTCTGATAGAAGCTCATCGCCCTTTGTCTGATTCGAAAGGTCGACCTTCTTCGATTTGCGAACATAAGGCGTGGTCTCCCTCTTGTGCAACAACGCTTTACATCCAACAGCGCCCTCTTTCTTGTCAAGAACCTCGTTGCCAAAGGATACAGTCTTTTTACGCGATACCGTCCCAGGTGTTGACAAAATTCCCCGAGGTTTTGTTGGCGATAGGTTGATGCAATCATCATGTGCGAATTTATCCTCTATCGTCGGCTTGGAAAGCGACCGCCCACGGCAATTATCTTGAGCAATTTCTTCCTCCATGATGGGCTCCGATGGCTGCGCTCCGATCCCATCGTTTTGATTGAGTTTTGGCCCCGTTGTGAGCTTGGATGACGATAGATTGACATGATCGGCTTTGAGCGACTTTGCATGTTTGTCCTCTATCTCATATGGGTAGGTATTAACGTCGCAAAGTGATTCATCAATGATATTCGGGGCTCCAAAAATTGCACTCTTCAAAGCGCGAGCCGCGAAAACAGGGGCAGGAGTGTCTGGGGGCACCAATTCTGGCTGGCCATCTATGACTTCGTCAGTACTTCACATGAGTATTTTGGTTGTATAACGAACCCGCAATACGCTGACCCTCCGAACCTTTTCCATACCACCAGCTGAGCATAGTTCGCAAAAACACGTCGCCTTAGCAACTTTACCAGTTTATCAGCCAACTGGGTTATGGATGAGATGCTGCAAACGCGGTCGAAGCAATCTCTTAAATCACGTCGTAGCGCAAATGCTTTAGGTGAGCGCGTTTTGTTGACTTCGGCTTTTTGGGTGATATCCCTGTCTTGACAAGGGCAGGTGCGGGCCACCCCTCAATTAGCGCCGGAAGAACGTTAAACCTTAAATAGCAACCACATGGGCGCGTCAGAAGCGCACAACAATGGTACGGAGTAGCACTGATCAAGTCTGGAGCTCAAAGACACTTTTTTATCGCTAATTCATCAGGTCCAATCCTATGGGACAGGAAAGACATTTCAATCATGAAACGACGGAAGCAGCGAAATCAAGAACCGGCAACTGAGAATGACGAAACACCTGAACGACCTACCAAACGGGCAAAGATACCGTCCTCACACGTTGCAGAATTGAAGACAAATGGACATCTGAAATCAAAGAAGAGCGAATCATCAAGGCGTGGCTCTTTTCGGGAAGGGAGCGCTATAATCAATGATGAGAACCAGGCACCCAGTCCCGAAGAGGAACAAGATGAAGAGCAAGACTCTAGAGGAAAGGAAATTGAGGAAATAAAAGCTCCGAGCATTGTCAACGTCGGACAGGATGCTTCTTCCTCGATACTCACACCCCGAAAAGATCGGTTGAATGCGACCTCAGAAGCCCCCACCAATGATGCCAATGGAGAGTCCCCCAACCGAAGGCTCAATGGCAAGAGACTCTTTTCTACCCCAACACAAACCAGATTTACAGCGACAGGCGACGAAACACCGAGAATCACTCGAAACCTAGACCGCTCTGCTCGCAGAAAGAGTACTAGGAATCTGATAGAACGGACCATCATAGGTGATACTAGTGAAAACGAGGATGAAGATGAAACTATCACGCGACACATATATGAATCTGATGAAGGGGAAGATGTGGATGGAGATGCAGCAGATACCGCAGATCTTGTTATGACGAATGCTCCGGACACGCCCTCGAAGCGCAAACTTGGTAGGCCCAAAGGTTCCAAGAATCGGGAACGTTCGCCTACACCACCTCTCGACGATCTACCACCTCATGAGAAATACTTCTTCCAAAACCGTGGAGGGCGAGTGAAAACCTCAGATAATACATTGGCGTCTCTAGCGCTCCTCGATCACGAGGAGTATTTTAGTCTGAAGCGAGTATTTAACAATCCTCACAATGGGGAAATTAAGGCCTTGCAGGAATTGCACTACCGCTCCTTCAATCAATGGCTCTTTGAATTGAACCAAGATTTTAACATATGTGCTTATGGGTGGGGCTCTAAAAGATCCCTTCTTCTACGGTTTGCAGATTATATCTACAAATTTCAATCGGATGAACAACAGTCAAAGATTATTGTAATCAACGGTTATGTCCACAATCTCACTATTCGAGATGTGTTGAGTACTGTTGCTAGCGCTATATCATCACCTGGTCAAAAGGTGGGAGCACAGCCAGCTGAAATGATTGAAAACGTAATAGGGTTACTCGAAGAAGATACTTCTCGAAAAATAACCTTGATTGTTCATTCGATTGACAGAGTCCCGCTTCGTCGAGCTGCAGCGCAAGCTATACTCTCACGACTCGCTGCTCACCCACAAATCCATTTAATCGCGTCGGCTGATCACCCTTCCTTTCCACTGCTTTGGGATAGTTCTCTGCGCTCCACCTACAATTTCCTGTTCCATGATTGCACAACCTTCGAGCAATATACCATGGAGAATGATGTTGTTGAAGAAGTTCACGAGCTATTGGGACGAAGCGGAAGACGAGTCGGTGGCAAAGAAGGCGTCATCTTCGTATTAAAGAGTCTTCCAGAGAACGCCAAAAATCTTTTCAGAGTCTTAATTGGGGAGCAACTTATCAGTATGGATGGCAATAATGGAGGGTCTGATGAAGATGATGACGAAAATGATGATGATATTGATCAACGTAACTGCGTTCTCGCCAAGCACGAAGGGGGCGTTGAATATCGCGTCTTGTATCAAAAGGCTGTGGAAGAATTCATTTGCAGTAACGAGATGAATTTTCGCACGTTGTTGAAAGAGTAAGTTCAACGACTACCGTGAATGAATCGGTACTAACTTAAGCTAGATTCCACGACCATCAGATTATCAAGAGCAGGAAAGACGCATTGGGTACGGAAATACTCTCGATTCCCTTCCGAAGAGAAGAACTAGAAACTATGTTGGAAGATATCACTTCTTAAAGTCATGCCTTCTAGTTTTGTTGTATCGTGTCTGTATATCAGAGGGACAATTGCATTGAGCGCGGCGTTTAATAGGCCATTGTAGCCCAAAGATTCTAGATATTACCCTAAGAATTGGTGAAAGATTGGAATTTGTAATTGCATATCTTTAAAGATTTCTTCTATAAGTGTACACAATTACAATAAAATGTGGAGGTTGTGCCGTGATGTTAAGTGGAACCCCTGCCACGTGCATACCTGCCCACTGTAACCTCCGACAACTTTTCCACGATCATCCAACGTCAAATATCTTGATATACGATCGACGCCATATGTTGCGCCGGGGGTTGCGGCTTTCGTATGGCTTGTTGCATATGTCCACAATGGCGAGGAGACCACCCAGAGAACCACTATTTGTAGTACTCGGTGCTACAGGCACTGGGAAATCGCAGGTATACGGATCAATTCCTCTATACAGCCGCTTGCTAAGACTTTTAGCTTGCAGTAGACTTAGCAACTCGATTCAACGGCGAAATCATTAATGGCGATGCCATGCAAATGTATGATGGCCTTCCCATCATTACCAACAGAATTACAACCGGAGAGCAACAGGGCATACCACATCATCTACTCGGAAATATTGCGCTAAACGAGGAACCGTGGACTGTCGGCATGTTTAAGAAGAAGGCAAGCAACATAATACGAGAAATACGAGAAAGGGGAAGACTGCCGATTCTAGTGGGAGGGACACATTACTACACCCAGTCACTTCTGTTCCAAGACTCATTAGTTGGCGAAGATTTCGAAGAAGACAGGTCAATAAAAGAGCATCTTGCCGCTGACGAGATCTCACAACGTTATCCGATTCTTGATGGACCATCAGAGGCAATACTCGAGCGCTTGAAGGAGATTGACCCTGTCATGGCGAATCATTGGCATCCAAATGAGCATAGAAAAATCCGGCGCTCTCTAGCGATATTTCTCACCACTGGTAGGAAAGCGTCAAGTATTTACGAAGAGCAAAAGCAACGAAAAAGCGCCAAGAAAGATGAAGAATCGAGAAGCGATGAAGCCCATTTTGGTAATGTTCCTTACGATTCGCCTTTGTTATTTTGGGTGCACTCCGACAGTGAGATCCTCAAAGAGAGATTGAATGGTCGAATTGACAAGATGGTCGAAATGGGTCTACTTGACGAGGTTAAGTCAATGGACGACTATCTCAACACACAAAAGGCTCGGGGCTCAGAGGTTGACTTGGGAAGAGGTATCTGGGTTTCAATTGGGTGGAAGGAATTCAGGCCATATTTGAATGCCCTAAGAGCTGCCAATTCATCTCCAGATGCCCTAACCAAATTGTACGATTCATCCATTGAACGGACGCAAATCGCGACTCGACAATATGCTAAAAGACAAGTGCGCTGGATACGGTTGAAGTTGAGGAATGCTCTCGCAGAAGCAGGACTACTCGACAAGCTTTACCTTCTTGACGCCAGCAATATTGCCCAATGGGAAACCAATGTCTCTTCGCCAGCAATTGATGTCGCCTCCAAATTTTTAGACGGCGATATCTTGCCTCCTCCACAGAAACTGTCTGTATCAGCCCAAGAAATGCTCACGCTGATTGAAGTCTCCGAAGAGCCTACTGAATCGAATTTTCGTCAAGAGTGCCATATATGCCATGTCATATCAGTCACTGAGCACCAGTGGAAAATTCACATAAAGGGCCGCCGTCATCGAGCTCTTCTAAAGAAACACGAAAAGAACGCTAATGCTAGACCGTTAGTGAATAACAATAGCACAGCCCCTTGAACTTGACGGCACAAAGCCAATTTTTTTATTAGAGACTTCACCACCTCCCTAAGCTCTATTTAACGTAAACCATCCTCAGCACTTGCGGGTCGGGAATTCCTGTACTTCTTCGCCTAATATCGTAAGAAATCACATCGTGAAGTCTGACTCGAAAATCAAGTTCACGCATATTGTGCAATTTGGCTCCAAAGTCGGCTCATATTTGAAACGGGCACAGGTTATGCCTAAGAAAGTTGTCATAGAAAGTACAGAGTAAGTGAAAAGGTTCACACCCATCTAAGATAAGGACACGGATCTTGGGGTCTGTCTATTTATTTCATCATATTTGTGTTCAGGGTACTCGACCAATTGAACATTTGACAAGTAGCTCTTAACAAAACCATTAAGTAGATAGGTCAGAATACTCAGTGAAGATGTTATGAAGATGCCTCGATACCTCAATGCTCTAATGTCTCCTCGTGTTACTTTCTCCACCTCATCCGAGGTAAACGTGTTGGTAGTTGAACGGTGGGAGTTAATCTTGAGAACAAGAAGAATAGGGAACCTTGAAGAGACAGCATCAGATGAGGAGGCTTCTGTGCTCAGCCATCAATTTCCATCCCACATCCCAATTCATCCGAATCCAGGGTGGGCAATCGTTGGGTGTGAGGTAAAGTGGTCCTTAGCCTCAACTTTAATTGGATACATGGTCACGTGTAGACTTGGCCCAAGCTGGAAGGCCACATCACTCCGGAGCAAGGCCCAAAAGATCTAGCGACGTCCACAGCTCCTTGAGATCTGTTCGATATTTCCTTTCGAACACATCACCACGCGCGCACCTCTCCTGCCACCATAAGAGCAGAGTCGACGTGCGATTTCATTGTCGCTCCTTAATTATCTTCTTCTTTTCCACGTCTGTGAGGTTTTTCAGAGACAAACCGCCAAGATGAGTGGCCGTAAGTCAAGCTTCCCCTTTCCTGTGCACACTATCGCATTGCGGCAATAGCAATTGCACAGCTCGTGAAGTTGATGGCTAATAACTTACCGTCTTACAGTTCGATTCCTCGATCTCATCAAGCCGTTTACGCCAATCCTCCCTGAGGTGCAGCAACCCGAGACCAAGGTGCCCTTCAACCAAAAGTTGATGTGGACTGGATTAACACTGTTGATCTTCTTGGTCATGAGCCAAATGCCCTTATACGGCATTGTGTCCTCAGATACCTCGGATCCTTTATATTGGCTCCGTATGATGATGGCAAGTAACAGAGGTACTTTGATGGAATTGGGTATTACCCCAATCATCTCCTCAGGCATGGTCTTCCAGCTTCTTGCTGGTACACACTTGATCGATGTCAACCTTGATTTGAAGGCCGATCGCGAGCTCTACCAGACCGCGCAAAAGCTTTTTGCTATCATCTTGTCCATGGGTCAGGCTACCGTGTACGTGTTCACTGGACTTTACGGTCAACCGTCCGACCTCGGCGCTGGTGTTGTCTTCCTCCTCATCCTTCAATTGGTTGTCGCTGGTTTGGTTGTTGTTCTTCTCGATGAGCTTCTCCAAAAGGGGTATGGTCTTGGAAGTGGTATCTCCCTTTTCATTGCCACCAACATTTGCGAGTCTATCGTCTGGAAGGCGTTCTCACCAACCACCATCAACACTGGCCGTGGCCCAGAGTTCGAGGGTGCCGTCATTGCGCTCTTCCACCTCCTCCTGACATGGCCAAACAAGCAACGTGCTCTTCAAGAGGCTTTCTACAGACAAAATCTCCCAAACATCATGAATTTGATCGCCACTCTCGTCGTCTTTGCCGCCGTTATCTATCTCCAAGGTTTCCGTGTCGAAATCCCAGTCAAGTCTTCCCGCCAACGTGGAGCTCGCGGAACCTACCCAGTCCGTCTTTTCTACACCTCAAACATGCCAATTATGCTGCAATCCGCCTTGTCTACCAACGTTTTTCTCATCAGCCAAATGCTCCATTCCCGATTTGGTGAGAACCTCCTTGTCCAACTTTTCGGTGTCTGGGAGGCGAAGGAGGGATCCGCTCAACTTTTCGCTGTCTCTGGTCTCGCATACTACATGTCACCACCATTGAACTTCACCGACGCTCTTCTCGACCCTATCCACACCGCAGTCTACATCACTTACATGCTTGTTGCTTGCGCCGTCTTTTCTAAGACCTGGATTGAGGTTTCCGGTTCCAGCCCTCGCGATGTTGCTAAGCAACTCAAGGACCAAGGACTCGTCATGGCTGGACACAGAGAGCAAAGCATGTACAAGGAGTTGAAGAGAATTATTCCTACTGCTGCCGCCTTCGGAGGTGCATGCATTGGTGCTCTTTCGGTTGCCAGTGACTTGTTGGGCGCTCTTGGCTCCGGAACCGGTATCCTGATGGCTGTCACGTAAGTCATATTCTTAGCTTCGAAATATGCATAAACTGACAATTGCTTTAGTATCATCTATGGATACTTTGAAATCGCTGCAAAAGAAGGAGACATGGCAGGCATGAAGGGAATGATCATGGGATAAAATAGCTCAACATGAGTCTATTGCTTCGCATCCGGCTAGGCCATTCAGCGGTACTGCGGATAGCTGTTTCCTTTCTAGTCAAATGCATAATAGCTTCGACCAGATATGTATAAAAACGGCAAAATAGGGAGCAAGGAAAGGAGGCGAACGGTCTCGGTGATTTTAAAACTGCATTGCGAGCGTGGGTGGTGTTCGTGGGCAATGAAAATTTCTGGTCTATCTGCCTATGGTAGAGCGGTATTGGAATGTCCGTGTGTATCTATCTATCGAAGGCCATTGTAAAAATAACTTATGTGAGGATAGAAAGAAAAGTTCTTTTTTACGTTTCCTGAATGCAGCATTCTGTTTCCTTGTGCTCTTTCTGACTAAGGTCTGTTTTCGTAGGTGCCACTACTATTTAAGCTTTGTGTCCTCCAGAGTGAAAGTCAGAGACTGCCAATAGGGTTACTTTCGACCTCGTTCAATGAGTATTTTGTTCTAAGGGGAGCTATCCACGCTCCAACAGAATAAGCCTGGAGGTCGCCATCGACCCACAAGCTAATGCTATATCCAATGCTCGGTTGGTGTTCGAAGCGGCAGGAGCAAATATGGATAGTTCGGCTCTTTTGCTCTTTCCTTAAACAAGATAATACCATATTTAACAGCACTAATTCATATGAACCTTCCAGGTTTCTATGGTATTCCTCGCACAACAGCTACTCAAGTACTTTACGTTACTTACAGCTAAATATAGCACGTTCTTCTACGATACTGATTCTTGCCAGGCTCAAGATGTTCTACTCCTAGTCATGGCAACTTCTTGGCATGAACCTATGTAATTCAAGATATTCAGCCAGCTAAAAGCCCTTATGGAATCATACTCATTTGCCTAACCACCGCACCAAAGGTCAATTCAGCTAATCTTGCTAGCTACAATACAGCGAACACAGCTTGGGTTCGGCTTTGCCTGACATGTTCTCATCTATCTTCGTCTAAGCCAGTCATTAATTTCAGGGTCAGAACTCGTATTTCTTAAAGCTGTCAAGCGTCAATCTGTTGGTGCCATCTTGGCTTGGGAAGCTTCGAAATAAAGCATAGAATCTCAACCTCTCTTTCTCTCGCAGAAAACGACGAGATACGCCTCTCTCCTTGTTCCCAGCCAAGAATATTTATGACAAAGTGCGCTGCAATTATTTTCATGCATCCCTCAGCAATACACCCTCTTACGAGGTATTATCATACTGCTGGGGTGTGATCCGCAAATCACGAAGTTTATTCTGGTTAATGAACATGAGAGATCAGTAAAGTATCCGAAGCAACCTTTCTGGCAAAGTCTTGCGTCCTTCCCAAACAGGTCTTCTGTCGAGCATATATGTTGTTCTGAGGAGAGGCTCAATGTCTAATTATGATTAAGGTCACAGCAAAATTTCATTCAGCTCTCATTTATTTGCGTAGAGAGGTCTACCCAGTATTCCTTTAGGTAGATGAACTTTACCTCAATCAAGATGATCTCATAGAGAGAAGTTTCCAGGTTCCACGAATGACTTTAATTTATCGATGTGCTTCAGAGGTCATTTTTTGGATTGGTATATGCACGCAAGGTCGACGCAATAAATAAAAACAATCCCTGAGTCGGCAACGCTCAAATTTTCATAATCAGAACATGCGTACAATCAATTAGATAAAGAAGAGAAAGGCTTGCTTTGAAGCTTATATTGGAGACACATATGGATCCGACGAAAAATTGCAGTAGCATTCGACATTAATGTCACATGTGGCTCCCAGTCGATATATGGGACTTGTTTCACGATTCCTTGAATGGTACAGCCAGGCCATCAACACATACCACATATACGAACTCAAGAAATCCATGGCGCTCAGGGTGCCCAGGCTTTCCGGATAGACTGTTAAACATAACCAAGAATTCGACAAGTCCCGTGATGCATGGAAGACACACAACACACCAGAGGTCTCGTTTTTGAGCGTGCCCCTGTATAATTAACTGGAGTTTTGTACCGGAGTTCCAGATTCATGTCAACTGATGTGTATGATCGGTCTATACAGTTCTCAATCTAGCATGACAGTAGCACGTATATGCCTGTACCAACCTCCAACACCCTGTACAGAATTACAGTAGAAAATTTCAAATTTGAATTGCCAAAGAATTTCATCAGAGTGACGAAGAAATTGGATGTGATTATCAGTCATAACTATTGCAGGATTCGGCTAGCTCACTTCCCTCATGGATACCAGATTGGTACAGTGTGAATTTCCCCTGCGAACAGACATGTGATTTTAACTCAGCACAATCATCAGAGGTACGAGGCATCTGGAAACTCTTTGTACCTCATTGATCCTATGAAGTAGGCTTCTACTGCTATCAGTCTCTAAAGTTTGCGATGTGATTTTGTAGAAGACTCAAGTACGGCGTGTGGCCAGGTTAAATTGAGCTTTCTAAACAGATAATTTGAATATCCATGGTTGGTGGAAGAACACTTGGCTAATTCGACCTATTTCTTTTTTTCTTCTAAAATCCTATCAAAGCTCCGATCTGGAATTACCTAGGGGAGGGTGCATCACACGGTATATATGCAACAGCTCGAGGTCATGATCGTTATGCAGATTACACTCTAAGCATATATAATGGATATTGTGAGAGAGTATGCATGGAATTCTTATCAATGTACACCAAGAAATGGTGTGGGACAAGGACTTTTGACAGCGAGAATTTGTCTTCTTGGTTACAAGAGAATGCTGAGTTTCGCATTCATGACCGCTCATTTAGCAAAGGTGCCGATATAATCGCCCGTGGAACATATACTTGCCATCTCTAATAGTCTTACTGACCTAACAACTCGTAACATTGGACTGTTATCCTATAGGGTCTTCTTCATGTACTCCATAACTTGTTGCGCACGTCACATGGATCATATTTATGTTTCTCAGTGTGCCATTCGCTCCAGCAAGAGGGGGAACGCTTGCAACACAAACTATCTATCTAGAGAACATGGACATGTATATGACACAACAGCGTTCAAGATTGATCATCACAGGGAGAGCTGATGTCTCGTCCTGGTTCAGAGTAGGAGGATTGTAATCTGTATTAAATCGAGATTTATCGGGCGTGAAGTGTTGATCAGTAGCGCAGTAGACAAAACATTTAAGACCTTAAGGTAAGCCAATCGCTAATGCTCTCTGCTATCTGTTCTCGTAGATGCTATCCCATCCAACATCTCTTTGCAGAGACCTTATAAGTGTGTCCTAATACAAAATGAGACCCGTAAACTCTATCCGTTTAGAAATTCGTCGCGCGTAATTCACATACAACGTCGGGCAAAAGCGGCATCGTGAGGTTGCAGATTTGATTAGTGTTATTCGCCGTGGATATACTAAATTCACTTATGATTTGAGAATTAGCGAGCACCATAAACCTAGCCCCGCTTTTGCCCTTACATCTCGTTTGTTATTGAGATCGAGGTAGAGAAATGAGCTTTCTGTTCCCCAGCTTCTTCTACTGGATTATCTTCTACCGAAGCTTCTCCACCACATTAATTACACGCAATACACACTTGGTATTTCTGCACAAAACACAAAGATATTCGCATGTATCCCGTGCTTCTCATCAAATCCTGGCCTTCAACGTCTGTACCGCCGCAGACTTGACAACATCTTCGCTTTCGCTCAAAACGGCCATTCACTACCAAGTCTCCTCTATCCTCCCTTCACTACAGCAAAAATGACCCAGGTCATCGTCCCCCAAGCCGACATCAACACACAATTCGTCCATGGCCACACCAACAACTACACCAAGCTCCCCGCCATCTGGTGCACCACCATCCCTCTCGGACCCATTGACGGTAACGATGGACCCATGGCCATGGCAAACTTCTGGGGTCGCGCATTGGCAACTATTAACAACGAACTCAAATCTTACAAGGCACAGCGCAATGATTTCCGCATCACGGCAAGCATCAAGTGGGGGGATGTTCTGTCGCGGGAAGGGGTCATGATGTATAGGAGCAGCTTTGTGGGGAGTAATGGTACCCCTGATCATGGGGATATTGGGTTGCGGCTGCTGGAGGAGTTTGTAAGGTTGGGAGGGAATGGGTTATTGAGGATTTTTTATTACGAAGTGCCAGAGTGAGGGGATAGAGAGGGAGGAGATTTGCGTGGGTGATGTGTGGGCTGGGATAATACGGTTGTTTACTGAGGTCTTTAGCGAGCAGGGCGTTTAGGGGGTGTAAACGAAGCCTTGCGAAAATCATAGCAAGCCCTAACATATCATATCTTGTCTCGTCCTGTACAGATGATTACCAGCCACTAGCAACGCTCTTAAAATGCACTGAATAACTTTTGGCTGGTAGCTTAAACATTGAAGAGATGCACGCCTGTACAGAAGTTCTATGGCCGCAGTTGACCTGTTTCGTGCAAACGATCAAGTAATTCTTCTGAGTCCCTGAGTCTCGCTCTGTGCGCAGTGTCCTTTTACGCTATGCAACCCGTCTCAAATGGAAGGACAAGAAACCCTGAGTAATGACCATGGAGACCCGCTACACGTGTGAGCATTTCCTCTCAATGTTTGAAGTTGATAATCACTTTCGATTTTGGCATTATCACCCACCCTACACTCAGTCAAATCAAATCCAAGGAAGAATAAATAGAGAATCCGTCAGAGTGAAGTATCGGATTCATGCCTGGTGCAGGCTACCATCCGCCTGTCCCCATCTGCTTGTCCATGATTAATGTTGCTGTGGGTGCTAATTTTTGCTCGAAGTGCTTTCTCGTAAGACATTGGATCAAAACTCTACGTATACTACCACTACTTAAATAGCCTAGAAATAATAGAACGGTCTATTAGAATGTCCTTAAATTTTCAGGAGAATAAGGTTAAAATTCTAGATAGGATGGTTTTGTCCCACGCTCTCATTTAAATAGTTGGGGGGCACTTAAGCTTAATACGTGAGAGTATGAATCATCCGTGTAAAACTTGGATTCCAGTCATCCTCCCAATGAGCATCTGACTGATGTAGATTAAAGGATCCCTTTTGGCTAAGCTCATAAATTCCTACTTACCGATTAGATCGCAAAGATTTCTAGTCTCCATCTTAACCCCCAGCCCACTCCAATCGCTTCAAGATCGTCCTGATTTATTTCCGCATTTCCCACTCCCAAATACCTTCACACCCCCCACAATCTCCACCCGCAACGTCCCACCATCCCCCACAACCTCTCATCCTCACTTTCAAGTACTGTGTCTTTTCGATATAAGGCCTTCAAAAGTCCACTTTCCAGCCTCAGAGTAAAACACTCCCAAAAGTCGTAGAATCTCGACTGCAGAGGGATAAACAACGGCATGGATAACAAAGCCCATATACTATACTTTCACTAAAGTACAAGCCCCACCGTAGGATATAAATAAACCCGTGAGCGAACGAAACCACTTTCCAGATCCGACAACGGACCCCCAACCAAGAGCAAGACATCCAGCCCCAAATACTTTAGATCTCTAGTCACGTATTCGACATGATTAATAGGACAGTAATAACATCAACGAAAAGGAAAGCAGATTCTGACTAATCTCTCGATCAAAAGCAAGGAAATCCTAGGAGTCATCCTAGGGGAGAGCCTTATGGCGATTGCATAATGCTCATACCACACACCAAATGTGAGGGTCCGTTATGTACAAGACAGTCAGATATAATTGTTCCTAGCAACTTCATCACAAGCATTCACGAATCATCATGTGACACAAGTAAAGTTCATGTCAGAACGCGCAGTATAGCAACCGTCTATTCACCACTATAGTGTATCATGTTCGACCAACACTGTCTTCCGACCCCCACTCCCACCCATTTGTATCTCCCTAGCCGTCCACCTCCGTATCTCGCATTCCATGGTATATGTATGTATCCAATAGTAGTAGAAGTTCCAGCTCAGGAGTAACCCCCAAATCCATCTCTCTGAATCCAAGCAAGAAACACGAACCCTTTTCAAACCGCTCTATCTCCCTCGACGAAGAAACTCCAGTGTGTGAAGAAGGATATTAAGCCCCCTTGGGAAAGGAGCGGAGAGAGGTGAACAGAGACCAGATGAGCAAGCAAACAACATACAAAATCGCCACCGCCAAAATGTACCATTTATCTCCCAGATTTAAACCCTTATAAAATGCGATTTCCCGACCCTCCGGGTGGTGTGTGTATGGGGAGAAGGCCGTAACATAACAAATACTCGTGATATCCATCCATAGTTTTTCATCCATACAACCCCATATCCGAAACAGAATCGATCGGACAGAAACAATAAACATGTAAGCACGCAGCATATAACACCAAACAGTCGCCAACGCTCCATAAGGATGTAAAAGAAGAAGAAGGCTCGCAGACAGATGAGACCATTACTAAAGTTCACTTTTCCTGTTCCAACCATGTATTCCATTTGACGCGCCTGCCATGAAGATTTTGTTCGACTGTTGTTGGATTTTGTTTGTTGTCAAAGAAATCGAGCGAGATAAAGATACGATCATGCGCCATTGATGATTACCTCCGGGAGAACCTTCTCGTTAATCTCAGTTGCCGTCTTCCCAGATGAGGTGCTATCGGAAGGATCATCAATCATACTAACATTCGTGCTAGGGAGACTGCTACTCTGAGGACTGTTTTGCCCGTTCGTGAGCATTGGTGTCGGGGCGCTTGACGTGATCTCGATGGGGAGGGTTTGAATTGCCGGTGGAGCTGCTGCCTGTGCGGCGAATTGTTGTGGGCTGGTGAAGATCAACTTCTCGATGGCAGCAATTTGCTTGCCATAATTGTATTTGCGAAGCTGAATGAGCTGAGGTTTCATGTCTTCTACGAAAGCATCGTGTTCAGCCCCTTTGAGTTGGCCGAGAAGTTTTTCTGTGTGGACGTCAGTCGGGCACGCAGAGAATGGAGACCAAATACTTACGAATCACATAATTGCCATATTGATCTTTCATCATGAGCTGTAGAGGGCTTGAGCCATCGCTGTGCATGGCAGTGAGCTGGGCCACAATAGCTTTCCTCTGCTCGTTCGTGCCATATTGAATGCTCTTCTCGACCACGTTGGATGCGAATTTGTGCTTCGAGAGTGTCAACAACTGTCCGGTGATGATATTGATGATCTTTGCGCGATCTTCTGGCTTGCCATGTTGGATAACATGCTGAGTGACGTAGTTACCATACTGATCGGTGATGAGCATCGATGCACATTGATGAAGTTCTTCGAGGACAACGGCTTGATCGTGGGGCTTGCAGTATTCCAAGATTCGTTGAATGACACGGCAGCCATAAGGATGAGTGGCCAGAACGTGCACCTGACCCCGGAAGGCTTCGATGACAAACTGGATGTGTTCGGTCGGGACACGCTCAATTGCCTTCTGAACCACATGGTTGCCGTTTTGATCCTTGACACACTTGAGGACATCAGCGCGAAGCTCCTCGACAAGTTCAGCTTGTTGGTCTGCGAGGACGTGTTCAAGAG
Source organism: Hymenoscyphus repandus (assembly GCA_001414415.1). Lineage (NCBI taxonomy): Eukaryota > Fungi > Ascomycota > Leotiomycetes > Helotiales > Helotiaceae > Hymenoscyphus > Hymenoscyphus repandus. The sequence continues at coordinate 98,262 of LLCE01000092.1, forward strand.
CCTGGCATTGTCAGCACACCGTCTGAGACATATTCACTTGGATAGGACCTACCTTCTGGACGACACGGCAACCATACATTTGCATGGACAATTCCATGACATGGTTCTTCATCTGCTCTGCCAGTACTCGCTTTTGGATCTGGTTGCCATGCTCAAACAATTTCTGAATGACATAGTTGCCAAACACGTCAGTCATGAGTTGAAGAGCATTTGGCTGAATCTCGCGGAACAGCTGCTCCTTCTCATCACTGTTAGCGGTCTCCAACTTTTGTTGAATGAAGCGAGACCCATGTTGATCGCCGCTAAACTCCACGACATGATTGTAGATATCCTTGAGCTCATATCTCTTGTTCGACTTCGAATTTGACCTGAACTCCTCCAACAAAACGCTCCGGACTCCAACGCCAACATCCTGATCCTTGGGACGGGTGGGGATAGATGAGGCCGGGGCATATGGGGGCATGGGCATGGGGTATCCATATGGAACATTTGGTTGTCTGAAGTTTGGTGGTGGATAATCATATGGTTGCGGAGGCCATTGACCTTGGAAAGGACCTCCATACATGAAGGCTGCCTGTTGCTGTTGTTGAGCATACATCTGAAGCCGGCGATCCACTTCGTGTGGTGCTTGGGGGATGCGGGGGCCTCTGGAAGTGGGTCGATACACTTGGTCAACTGGAGGGGTGCCAGCCGAGGCATAAAATTTAGGACTATTGTTGGCATTGAAACCACGTCGATAGTCGCTTCCTGCTGGACTGCCAGAACCTCTGTTACCGAGATTCGGATTGAAATAACCTTGATCTCTGAATGACTGAGATCCATACCGATCGTGGCTACTGATCCCTTTTGGTCCGCTTGTTAAATCCCATGGTTGAGAGACGCCGTCTTGACCAAAGCCATTCGGGACGAACTTCGTGGGATTTGGAGAGTAGGTGGCATTCAAGCCGCCCTGAAGAGCATTGATCTGGTCATTCTCACCAAAGCCGAGAGCCCCAAGTTTCTCGCTCAGACCGGCATCGCTTTGAGGGGTCGAGTTGATGAAACGGGAGGTATTGGCCTGGTATTGATAGGATTGCGAGGGTCCTGAGAACGAGGGACGTTGAGAATGTATGGAACTGGTTGGTGTATGACCACCACCAATGGAACCAAAGGGTGTGTTGCCAAACCCACCGTTCAGGCCCGACTCTGATGTTCTCGACGGGGGCATGCTCCCATCTCGCGAAACACTGCCACTAGGTGCTAGGAAATTTGGCGGTTGTGTAAACTGATCAGCCTTGAATCCTCTCGCGGCACCATCGTAATCATAGGCATCGGCCACCGAACCATATTGCGACGAGTTTTCCTTGTCATCCGGGAAGATAAACGATGGCTTTCGTCCGAAAGTAAAAGGGCCGGAAGATGGATCCAAGCTGCTCTTGTTAGGTGTTCGCCCGAAGACTGCGGCCTGGCCGATACGCGATTGTTGGTATGGATTCTGAATCTCAGCGAGTGTAGCTTGGCCCACGGTAGGGATGCTGTTGCGATGACGGGACGGAGAGGTACTCCCACTGTGGGAAGACTGGATCGTTGGCGAGGTTGTGTCGGGAGCATTCCAAGGTCCATTCGAAGCAGCACCCCAAGGATCAGCCTGGGATGATGCTCTCAGCACGCCAGATCCGCTAGGTGGTGGGAATTCAGTCTCATCATCCACTGCTTTTGAATCAGTAATGGCCGAAGCATCTCGAGCCGCTGCGGACCCACCACGAGAACGGGATGTATCTCTCTTTGTATTGGGTATGCCACTGCCAATCGCACCTTTCCCCCAGATTCCACCTGAGGGTTGCCAGGAACCGGCATTGCCAAACGGCTGTGGAAGACTCCCATTTTGTTGGTTTCGATCATCACTATTAGTTCGGGCAGCAGACATGGTCCCGAATTCACCGAATCGTGTCGTTCGCGCCTGAATCGAGTCAGCATGAGCTCCCACAGCATACTCAAGATCTCTGGATAACATACCGCGTTCGTCATGGCGCCGGAGGGTCTGTTCGTCGTCGCAGGGGACATTGAAATATGGGTATGAAAATTTGTTTCCGTATCAAAAAGGTCGAAGACGGAGATGCGAGCCTCGAAATATGCTGAAAGGGTCGAGATAAATGTTCGGCCGGATTGTTGTTCTAATCAAGGAATTGTCTCTCTATTGCTTATTTGACAGAGTGTAGATCTATGTGACTGTAAGGTTCGCAGAAATGTCAGCATCCATGCGGTAAGGCTGATGGCAGGTCCAGCGGGCGCAGAGCTGAAGAAATCTTACCAGGACAGGTATGGGTGGTATGTAACGGACGTATCCTGCAAGCTCATTTACAAAGAAGGTGTGGCGGAAGGTCCTTCAAGAGGTATCCAACATCGAGGACGAGGGAGGTATGAAGGGATATAGCTTTGGTTGAAGGGCTACAAGCCGAAGGTAGGGCGAGCAAGGTCGCGCGACACAATCCCTTCGTTTGTCATATGCAACCAGAGGCGCGCTTCGTTGGAGAAAGGCAGGCACCCGCGCACCGTAGCAATAGTCACCAAAGGGATTCTGGTCTCTCTAGTTTCCTCTTGGGGGGGGATCCGAGGCGGCAATTTGCTTTGTACTGGTGACTTGACTGCTTTGGTGTGGTGTCTTGCGCTGATCAAGTTGCTTTCTGCCGCATCCGGAGCAGCGTCGCAGACTTCGTAGAAATTTGAGGTGGGAGGTTTTGGCTGGGGAAGCAAGGGAGCAAGCGGACGGGGTCAGGAACGCAGGATTTTGCGGATCGTTTTTGTTCTGGGTTGGCTGGAATCTGGCTTGCAGTTCTCGCAGGAGACGGAATTCCCCAGTAACGAGTGGATTGGGGGAAGGTGATCTGGTGGTGAGGTGGTGAGGTGTCTTTTTGGTGGTGGTGAGGGTTGGTTGTTGGAGAGTTGAAGGGACGGGCGCGGGAGGAGAGAAGGAGAGATGTTGAATAGTAGTTGTGAAAGCGATGGTGGCCGTGGGCGGAGGTGCACTCATGAATTCATTCGCATGGCCGGCGGTATGTGAGTACGGGGTAAGGGTATTGGGATGGGATGGGATGGGATGGGTCCCTTCTCCTGTATGGGTACGGGGCGTGAGTGGTGTAGGGGGGGGAAAGGATTGTGTTGTACAAGGACCAAGGACTGTGAATCTGAAAGCTGTGGCTTGGAATTTTCTGCGTGCACCAGAGAAGCACACGACTGAGAGTCGAAGATGGCGCATTTGAGTGCAAACAAGAGAGCAAGAAGACCAATGTGGGCATTGAAGAGCACGGAAAGCATCCCTGATACCCCAAAAGATGTGGCATTGGCCATATCTCCCCTTCTATATGTCACCCCTTTCTATCTCGCCCCTTCGTGCCCTTTCAAGTTCCACCACTGCCTTCAAAGTTAGGTCCAACGCCCCATCCTGTTACTAGCCTGCTAGCCTGCTAGTCTGCTAGGGGCTCTTCGTCCAAAGGCTTGTCTGATATGACAGGGACGAGCAAAGGAGGCGTTCTAGGCGTTCCAAGCCGATGTCTCTTGCTGGGTGCTGCGGGGAGAAGCCGTCAGGGCTGACCAGTACAAACAGCAAGCGGCCTTTTGTTGGAGATGCATTTATGCTGAGGCCGCCGGGCGCAACCTCTTAGACAGCGTGATTTGCATGGCAGCGGGATTTGCATCACAGCGGCCACTCGAGGCCACTCGAGGCCTCATGAAAGGATCATTTCTTTCTTCAGCTGGGACATCTGGCATCTGCTTATTAGTGACGAGACGAGAGCTAGTTGGTGGACGCTGAGGTTTAACCTTGGAATTGGCGTGGGCGTTGGCGGGAGTTTCGCGCTTGGGGCGAGTGTTGGGTTATTTTGGGTTGACAGACGCTCCGAGGGGGCTAGATCTACTGCAGTCCCTTGATAGAGACCCCTTCTTTTGACTCTGGTCTGCTCGTCAGTACTCCTCCTCGCCCTTTCCTCCGTTTCTGCTTCAATTGTCTGCAGGTAGGCCTAACAGCACAGACAACTCGCCTGCATTCGTTTACTCTATTCCAAACTCCCAGCGGCAAAAGTGCAAGTGCTGTACAGATCAGATGGACTTGATTTTGGCCCCTCCTGGAATAGGTACGGAGTGCCGTACTGGTGGCTTGAACTTGATTTGTCGGTGCCCCTGAACGGTGGGGAATGAAAGAAGCAGAGATGAGAAAGCAGAGAGCAGAAAGCAGAAAGCAGAAAGCAGAAAGCAGAAAGCAGAAAGCAGAAAGCAGAGAGCTGAGAGCAGAAAGCAGAAAGCTGAGAGCAGAAAGCGGCACCTTGAAAGTCCGAATCTAGTGTGGAGTGGATGTCTGTCTCGCCCAACTTTGGTAACATGTTTTTAATATGGGGGTTTAACCTGGCTTTCTAACCTGGCTTTCTAACCTGACTTCTTAACCTGGAAGTGAGTAAGGTTGATGTCAAACACGTGATTAGACACCTTAGAGTACCGTCTCGTTGATAGAAGTGACCATCAATTGCAGTCGTTGACCTAGGCCTGATGACGCCTTTCCATCGAGTTTGAATGTCGTGGGTGCCGCTTTTGTAAGGCTGCAAAAGGCTCTAAGCCTTACGGCAATTGCATCGCCTAGTCAAGAGCCATCGACCCCTTCCTTTTCCATATCGGGTGGTCGATCGAGGCTGTGGTCGACGGAGGATCTGGCAAATACATTTGATACTCCTCGCTGCCCCCCTCCCATCCCTGGTTCAAGCTTTCCAGTCGGTGACAGCATTTTTGGAACTCAACCCTCTTTTCGGCCTCAGAGGACAGAATGTCAGTCGGTGACCAGTCTTGGGACCTGGAATGGCCGCAATCTAGCGACACACTGGACCCAGCGCCTCACATTCACATCGGAGGAATTAATATTCGTTATTACTATACCTTCTCATACCTTCCCATACCTTCCCATACCTTCCCACAACTTCCCATGCCTTACGGAAACCGACCTTATCTTGCAAATCTGCGCCCAAATAGATCGAGATCTCAGTACGACATGGCGAGCCTCATTCCTCGTCATATCACTCCAATGCTGCTCGAGCTTTCCGCCAAAGAGAACATGCTCGTGCTCGTGGTTCATCAAAAGATTGATTTGATAGACACATCTCGATGCACGGCTCGAAAAAAGCTGACCCCAGTTCATTCCCTGTCCGGATGAGCTCGTTTACGCTGCTTGGCGCAAAAGAAAGTGTTTCACGTCCGGGGAACAAGGCTAAAATGCCTCCTGACGCCATCCCCTCCCGGACGATCTGCTGTTCCAAACCCAAAGAAGACCAGCTTGGACCGTCTCCTCAAAAGATTTGATTTTTCAACCCTTCTCTGTAGAGGTTCATCCGTGGATTTCATTCTTCAGAGAATTGACCTCGAAAGGCGATGAAGCTCGCATCCGGAAATCCTCTCTCCTGTATCGTGGTGATTTAACATTGACAGGCCAAGATGTCACACTACCGAATGCTTGTCGAGGGCCATTGTCGAAAGGCGGGCAGCCGAATTCCGTGGGACGCTATTGACAATGTATCGTGGCACTCGCTTCTTGCTTCTCGTGCAAGCAATGGAGAGATATCTTCTTGGTGGCGCATGTTGTACCTCTAATGCTGTCAAACAGTACTCTCTTCTCCTGCCCATGCTCGCCCGACCATCCAAACAACATGGGAAAACAAGTGTGGATAATGATTGTAGATAATGATTGTGGACAGATGACTGTGGACAATGCTTCTGGACTTGGATCAGGCCAATGCTTCGATAACACAGACTTCGATGACAATTGGCAAATGCATGCTCTACGCAGGCACTTCGCCTTCTTGCATACTTCAACATCAAGGCCATCAAAGAAGCGGGGTATACCCACATCCCAATAACCAAGTCATCCTACATGCATCTTGTTTCTAGATCTTCGTGTACCCAAAGCCGCAAATCTCTTCCATTCCGTTGGTTTCGGCAGCTATTCTGCAGTACAGACTCACGGAAACACGACTGAAAAGAACGGAGGAGATTGGATCCTTACCTTATCTGGTACTTCTGTACTACCATTGGCATTTGATCATAATGTCCTCCCACCTGTGTGATAGAAAAGCAATTACTAGTCAACTCAACAAGTCGCTGATCCAGAAACATTGCAGTTATCCAAGAATGTGAGAAATGACCGAGACGTCGAATTGGTCAGGCATCTTCTCGGGGTTTTCAACATCCAGGCTGTAGCCTTCCTGGTCTTTCTCGACCGGTTCATCCGTGGCTCCTCACCGCTGCTTGCCTGGGAAGGATATGGACTTGCTGCAACGAATTCGACTTACGCCCCGTCAACGCTATGTTAGTCTGTGGCCTATTGATGTTGTACGACATGAAATGCCCGACGTGCTTGATCTTTCGACCATTGAAATACCTGGCTTGAAAGGTTTAGTCCGTCCTCAGATGCAAAAGAAGTCTTCTATGTCCGCTACGAGAGTCTTTCATCGTCGTTTGCGAGAACGCCCCCCACGCGAGAAGTGAGTGAACAAGTAAGTTTCCTCGAGAAGCTTCGTTGAGGTTGATCACATATCAATCGGCTTGAACCTAGGATCGCCGACCTCCATGAACGAGGCCTAGTGTTTCGTTTTGGCTATCAATCAACTTTCAGTAGGCTCGCAGGCCGAAAACTCAAATCTGTAACATTTACGAGAGGGTTATTTCCTGTCAGACTTCTAGAAGCTTGTGGTCCACATACCCAGCAAATCGGAAATCCCCATGCAAAACTCCACAAGAATAGAGGGCAGACTTTTTATTCCAATGGAGGATTGAAAAGTACCGAATACCTAGGTAAGGAGACGGATGATGAAATCAGGTCGATCCTCGACAACAATAGGCGCTTGCTCCAAGCACTTGTCCAAGCATTCGTCCAAGCACTTGCTCCTTTCTTTGGGGAATTGTTATTAATCACTCGATTTCACAACGAACAGCATCGGTGGGCCTAAGGTCAAAATGGTTTCACAACCTTATTCTTCAACGCATTGATGATTCAGTGAGCTCAGATGAGACATCCAACTACCGTCAACCAGAAGTGTCAAAGTACACGGTTTGCATCGGCCTGGATACCTGACGTTCGTCCCAACATCAGATGATGTGAAGCTCGTAAAGCCTCAGTCAGCGATCGTGGTGGCGATATGTGCCGAAGCACTCAGCCTAGTGCTCAGTCTCATGTCATCCGAACTTCTTCAGATCACTGGTGCCCAAATCAAAATATTCAGGACATCAGCTCTTGTTGATATCCCAATTCCTGGAATCGGGTCCGAGAGCTCAAAAGCCCGTCCGTCGGATTTCCGATAGGTCATGCTTGGACCTCAAGTCAAGTGCAATTGGGGTGCAACATCAACGAGCAACGAGCTCATCCGAAATAGCTTTAGCCCTATGGCAACACAAACACTCTCTTCGTCACGTTGCGAGCATTTCCCAACACGTGCAGGTCGAGCAAAGCGGACGCAGCACGCCTTATATCCGTGAAGCTGGACACTCACTCAAGAAAACCCACTCGAGGAAACCCATTGGAGAGGCTCGTAATTGTTATGATCCTTCCGTGAGAAATGCATATGAATTGGAACGCATTCGGCCCTCGTGCAATGTATAGTACAGTAATCCGGGGGAGGGGTGGTCATCCGGGACCTGCATTTGGAGGATGAATGGCTGACGCACTTGTTGCTATTCTATTACGCGAGATCCTATTTGAGGGCTTGCCTCTTTGCTAAGCATTCCATCAGGATGGGGAAAGAGCTCTATATACCTATTTTTTGATCACGACCAGCGGCGTGAAGAGGTCGGGAAGAGGTCGGGAAGAGGTCGTGGGAAGTGAGAATCGGAAGACATCTGTCGTACCGCCAGCTCATCATTTTATTTTTCAATCATGACGAAGAGTATGAGTCTCGTGAGGAACTGTGCGAGCCCGCCAAGGTGAGAAATCGATAGATACGCGCTGATGATACCAACCTTCTGCAGTGATGAGCTCGAAAAGGAGACCTCGCGAATCGCCATTGAAAATCTGATCTTGATGAGCGGTTGTACTTTGGGTCTCCTTCGCCCTTTGATAGGGGGAAGCGCCGTCTTCTTCAATCCGCAGTCTTCTGGTGACGACCACATCAAAATTGTATTCATCTCCGTGCACCCACAACGGTCGTGGTGGTCGTGGTGGTCCTGCCAAACGGCGCACAGAAGGTGGAAGATTAGGAAGCAGACCCACTAAAAATGAGCCTAAACTTGGGCTTGGCGCCCACTGAGATCGTCCGTTCCTGGCTAAGAGACCGTCGAACCGAGCGGTAATCAAAGTGTCAGCCAATGAGAGAGAAGTGAGAGAGAAGCGAGAGAGAAGCGAGAGAGAGGTGAAAGAAGTGGTCGTGTTGAACAGCCAATGGAGAGGAAGGAAAAGGCTAAAATTGTGGGTGGCGAGCGTGCAGGGGGTGAGAGGGAAGGTGGACCCTGTGTTCTCCGCTCTCTTCCTAGCTTGCGCAGGTGTTAGGGGTTCTCTGGTTCGCTGGCAGAGCGAAGTCTCTTTTAGCTGTCGTTCTCCCCCAGGCACGAACGACTCTTGCTTGACCTTCTCGTCGCTCGCTGCTGTCCTTGCTTCCACGACAAACGACGAGATATCGTCAAGTAGAGAACTCTAAAGCCTCATCACCAGAGTTGCGCCAGTCACTCCTTCTTCAACAACACTCCCTTCCTCCCTTCGGGACCCCACACTCATTCCAGGTCGTTCGGCTTCACTCTCTCAGCCGACCTCCGTCCATTCTTTCATTCCAATCACCCGGAACAACCGAATCTCTTCTCCCGCCCTTCTCTGGTCTTGTGCTGCTTGCGTAAGTCCCCTCCTCGAGTCCTCCCATCATTTTCATAGAATGATTGAGATATCGCCGTCCTGTTATTGAGCCTCATGTTTACGAGAATGGGTTGTTTCGTCAACGGTCCTGGTGATCGAGGCACGCAGGATCAATAAGGCTAACCCTGGTGGCGTATCATAGCTTCAATTCCAAACGTTGATAATTGTTGTATTGTAACGACTTTGTTTCAATCGCCAATCGAACGAAGAACCCACGACCTTTATTTATGATTCAGTAATTCCATAATGGACTCCATCACAACACTCGTTACCCGAGGCCGTGCCCTCCTCGCCGTCCGTGACGATTCCACTTCAAAAGACAGCAGCAAGATGCCAGGAACCATGATCAACCTGTTGATCACCCTTCTAAGTCTCGTATTCTGTTCTCTCCTCCTAGTAGGAGCCCTCTACTTCGTGCGCAAGATTCGCCGAAACAGAGCCGTTGCTCGGCAATCACTCCCTCAGTACGAGTCAAAACAATCAGGGCACCGTCGGCTTACAATCAACGCACCCCCTTACAATGGACGCCACTCGAGCATCTACGTGTATGATGAGAAATCTCCGATGATCAAGAGCCCCAATTCACCGCCATTATCGCCCGTTCCCGAAATCCGAATTACCTTCCCAGATGAGCATGACGATGCAGGACGAAGGAAGAGTGGGCGTGTTGTCGTCGTGCGAGTAGGAGAGACAGGCGTTGGACTCGAACCATTACAAGAGGATGAGCAGCTACCTGCGTACGAAAAGGAAACCGGGGACAGATTCCACTCCATTGACATGGATAGGATGGGGGGGTTGAAGGACAAGAAAGATGAATACTCGTAGTCTTCTCCATGGATGAAGCTATGATGAATGTTTCTCTTCTCGCTCTAGACCTTCCTTTTCTCCGCCTGCTCAAAGGTTCCTCGCCGTTCGTCACATACCGCACACCGAAGTTCTACATTGTACATGTCACATTCGAGTACTTCTCGTCCAGGATGCAAATCGATCCCCTGTCTGCTGGACTCTCTCACCACCGCCAATCTTCTTCGTTTCGCTGTACGTAGGGTATGAAACGAATCTTTGCCTGCAGTTACCCGGCAGCACAAAATTCATTTCTGGCGCTTTGTTTCTTTCCTTTGTCTCGAATCGACCTCGCTAGGATTGGAGTTCAATTTCCGGTCGGATCAAACCTTACAATACATACCAAAATAAAATCAATGATAGTATCGTGGACGCCTGTCCACAACCACACAAACGACAAAGCGCGGCCGTCAATCTCTTCGGGCGAGGAACATCTCGAACCTCGTCTGCACGCCTGTTGTTACGTTTCGGTACATTAAATGCGCTGAAGCTACCTATCCTCGGAAGCATTCGTGGGATCTCGTCTTTCATCAACCTCGATTTTTTAACTTCTCATCTGTCGCTTTTCCACTCGTTTCTCACGACACACCATCAACAACCACACCAACTCATGTTCGATCCCGTACTCGAAGATAGCATAATGGAGGAAAATTGAGGATCTCACAAGTGGAGAGTAATTGAACGAGGTTCAAAGCTTGGGGGAAGATGAGATGAGACGGGGTCCCTCTTTTTCTTTGCGCTCCTGAGGATGGGAAGCGAAGCCAAAAGTGAACTACAAAAAGCGCAAGCTGTAATTTAATGTATTCTACGTAATTTTTTCTTCTTTCTTTCTTCTTTCTTTGGAAGGAGAATGAGGATGGTGCCGTTGTGCATATCATGAATGGACTGATGACTCTCTATCTTTTTACTTTGCAGTGAAAGTGAAGTGATTAAAACCATGATGTGAACGTCCTCACTATTGGCGAGACAAAATATCATTGGCCTCACAACTCGCTTAAGTACGAGGACGACTAGAAACGAGCATCAAAAGAGGTCCTTCACTGTCGATAGGAGGACAACACATGAGTGGCGAAACATGGAATTATTCGTTGAGAATCGGGTTGGTTTTATGAGATGGAAGATGTGGGTAAGGTTTGTCGGTTTATGCTTGCTTGCGTCTCAGGGCTATTGGAAAAGAAGGCTGAGGAGGAAGGGAAGCGAATATTTGTTCGGGGGTGTCGGTTCATTGACCTGCCTATGCAGAGGTGCTGTTCCTGTTAAGTCGGAGAACGTAAGTGAGCTTGGTGAAAAGACGTAGGAGAGTATTTATGGTGCCCTCCGTTTCTTTCTTTAGGATGTTGATATGCGAATGGCCATTCTGAAAGAAGTACTAGTCAAGGAAAAGGAGGGGTAGGGAAATATTTTTGTTGAATAGATAAGGTAGTGGTCTGCAGTATGGTTGCTTGAGATGTTAGAGGGAAAGATGTGGAGGATCCCACTTCAACACGATGATTGTGAAGGGAAAGATATATTGAAAGAATTAAGGGTCGGCGGTAGTAATTATACTCAGCTATTTACAGAGAATTATTTCGAGTAGAGGTTCAAGCTGTCACGCTCACATTTATCTTAGTCGTCGAGGAAAGATACTGTCGGAGGGAGATTTTGTTGTCGAATTTTCTGTTTTATAAACCTGGCTTCTTGATTCCCCTCTAGATATCTCCTCAGTTATATGGGTTTCATCTGGTGCGGAAATGGTATGAGATTTGTATCGAAGATGGGGCCTAGAATTTAGAGATAGAGAGAATTAATTCTTCGCTCTTTTATCTCCTTTGTTGAGGGATTTAGAGGAAGTGCGTTATTAGATTTGGAGTTTGTGTTCTAAGAGCGATATCATTGGATACGGGATATCATGCTTTGTGATTTTCCTTGTGGGTTGTTTCAACGGAGTCATGTTCAGGAGATTGATAACGGGGGATATTCGGTCTTTGCTGTTGCAATCTTGCTTTCGCTTTGTTTGTTTCCTGCGGATTGGCACCTTCGCCACCCACACAGCTTGTGTACATCCTTCCTCACTCTCACATCTAGCAAAGAAACATCGACGCTAGGCTTCTAGAGCTAATTGACAACCATGTCTCCCAGTGATAAATTCTGCCATTGGTTAATATGCTTTGTCGTCTACAACTGTCGTCAAAGGTGTGTATATACTGCCGCCTAAAGTTACCATGATCTCGATATGAGTCGATTCTTAGAAGAAGATTATCACCTTCGCAATTTCTTCAAGCTTACATTTCTGCCTGTGAAACTCTCGGGCTCTAACTTCAACGAATCAATCGCTACTTGTGATTACAGATGTAAAAGAGGAGGTCAATTTCATGGCTTTATGGAGAGCAAATAGTGATATTACACGCTTTTGTCGTCGTTTGTTATTCGATTGTCATGTTTCACTAGCTTTCATCAGTAGAAATATAGGATTCGTGAGTAGTCACAAATAAAGGGTTGGTGAGATCTTGTTCATGGATCATAGAATAAGTAGGAGAAACATAGTATTCTTTATCTTGGAACTTTCTACAGACGTAGATAGGTGTTAGTAGTAGAGCTTATATTTAATCCTTGAAAGTGGTAGTTGAAGTTATATGTATATGTATGTCGCGTTACAAGAAACACAGTAACGAGCTAGTCAAAAACTTGAATCTGAGTGCAAGAGATGTGATCATGAGGTCCACTAGTTAGAGCTACTGGACTCGTTAATGAGGTAAGGGAATATGGCACACTTGCTTAAGAGAAGGTACAACAGAACACTATAGAAGGTGAATATCTCGACTAAATCAAATGTATGAGTATAGACAGACATACAGGGATATATTTTTAAAAGGGCGAAAAGGGAAGAAATGGCCCTCGGTGTATGGTTGTTCCGTTCCGTGACCAGGTAGATTTCGAATGATCCCTTGTAAGCTGACATCGAAACACAGGGCACAGCCTGTTGCAAACATGCTTCAATAACCTTCGATCCAACGGTATGCCTCGCTGCGCCTAATGTCTGCCCAGAAACACCGTCCTCAAGCACGGTGTTGAAATGAGGGTTTACGTCTGTCAGGATTGCGTCAATTCCTCAATCCTTCTCCAAAAGTGAAATCAGTAAATGTCATTATGGCATCTACAAACGGCTCTGATCATGACCGGCTTCCATCAAAGCGGATGCGTTTAGGAACAAAGTCCTGTACAGAGTGTCGAAGGCGGAAAATTCGCTGCGTTATTGAACCTGGCCAGCGTGGATGCAAAAGTTGCGAAGCTCACAATGACCAATGTATATCTCAAATATCTAACCAACCAAGACAAAACAGCCATCTGGAAATCCCCCATACTCCCTCAGACCAGGAAGTGGATATAGGTCAACGGCTTAAGAATCTCGAAGCTGCAATTAGCAGTATAGCTCGAAAGGTCGATCCCGATGAGGGGTCATTGAGTGCCTCCGATTTTGAGTTGGCTGCTAATAAAGCATTGAACGATATAAGAATGGCTTCAGAGCAGGAAATTAGGACTGAAGATTTTACGTCGATGATGACTGACGACTTATCAACATCATGTGAGTCTCAGCGGTCAGATGTTAGTCCAGGACCGACAAATACATTCCAAGATGCACCTTTGGTCAGGCTATTTGAGGATACGATGGTTATCCAGAGAATTCACAACAAGTCTGATGGAAGGGACCCATCACCTGAGCATTCCGTCAGGCATTGCATGAAAACTCTCAACAAGCTACTTCCAAAGGCAGACGATTTGACCATGGTTCTTACGGCCACTGAGTGCATTTGGTCTATTCAACGCACATTTCCTCAAGAAATTTTTGCTACATCTGCCAATAAAGTTAGCGTGGCAGAACGCTTCATCTTGAACTCGCTGGAATCCAGCTCTCCTGTTGTCGTTGTGCGGGCTATGCTTTGCCTGTCAAGCTGTTTGCAGCAATTGCCAAAAGATTTTGATCATCAACATGCACATCTGCCGGCTTCTCCTAAGACTCTTCTTCCGCTATATATGAAAGGCGCCGAGGAACTTCTTTTCAAAAACAAAGGTTCCATTGCAAGCATGACAGGCATTGAATGTCTTCTCATTCAAGCTCTGCTATACATCGACGCTGGACTGCCGCGGAAAGCCTGGCTTAAGTATCGTGAAGCTTCAAGCTTAGCTTTGGTCCTTGGTCTCCATTGTACTGATAGCGGTAGAGAGGATAGTCGATATCTTTTATGGATGCGAATCTGGCAGGGGGAAGAACAGCTTTCATTGAATCTGGGACTTCCGTCTTCAACCTCAGATTCAAGCACGAGATTGAGCAAAAGCATTAAACTCTCTCCTGGAGCCCGAACGATATACGAACTCAGCCATATTGCCCGCCAGATCAATGAGCGAAACCTCAATCATAAAGATACCGACTATTCAATGACTTTAAAAATTGACAAAGATCTACAGCAGTGTAAAGATGGCGTAGGATCTGCATTGTTGGCTGCCACACCATATCCCGAATTTTCTTTCGAGGATCTTTATAACATGCAGACGGCTAAACTCTATTATCATAGCCTCTGCAAGCTCCTCCACCTTCCATATCTCTTCCAGCATTCTTACGACGAGAGATATGAGTATAGCAAATATGCAGCAATCAAAGCCTCGAGGGACATGATTGAAGCATACCAGGTGTTGCGAAACGCCAGCGGACCATCCCGATTCATTTGTGATCTGATGGACTTCCAGGTATTCTCTGCTGCGATAGTACTTGTTATCAATCTACTTTCCCCGTCGCGGAGTCGATCAGATGTGAACGACAGTGGCGAAGACTGGAATAAGATACACGATATTACGAAGAATTTCAAGAGTGTGGCCAGTGCAATGAACTGCAGTGTTGCTGACCAGGCAGCTCAGCTCTTGGAATATCTTTGTTCTGCTCGTAATGGTTCCTTCACATCTGATGAACCGTACGAAGGATTCATCCCATATTTTGGCAAGGTCACGATTACTAAAGTGATGGTAGAAGCGTCGAGCGCTGACCATAACGGCGATTCACTAGATCTACTTGCATTTTCAAACACGGTGAACTTCAATTCGAACTGGTACATGCCATGTGATCAAACCTATATGGCTGATTGCCTTACGGAAGAGGAACTTGGTGTGGATTGGACTTCTCATGTGAACACGGACGTCGAATTCGATTGGAGCCAATCTTACGACAGCTCGACATTATTCGGAGGTTGAGGTCTGCTATGTCTTCGATATCTCTGGTTTCGCAAAGATTATTGGCTGGATTTCACCGTCATTGTGTTATGATGTGCTATTCAGAGTCATGTGTTTCAACATTGTAGGTCGTGCCTACGCCCGTGAAGTTGCTTATGACAAAGCACCTTGGGTATTCATGTGATAGACCCCTTCTGGAATAAAAGTTTAAGATAATTTTGGCTATTTTAAACAATTCGTGAAAGCTCATGTTCCTTTACTCGCTTATTCTCAAACCTCGTCCTTCTTTCAAGGATATCTTTGAAGCCTAAAGTTTACTTCTTAAGATATATATTAATAATCTCGTCATGTACTATTTTATGTATATATACATGATTTGTTGATGATATCTGCACGAATTGAAAATCACTACTTTATATGCTACTGTATGACATCGGTTGACGTAGCTTTGGTTTTGGTCTGCTTCCATTGAAGCAGAGTCGTTCTGAAGCCATGTACTGAGACAGAGGCTTTTGTTTAATTTACAAAAGAGTGTAAGTTTGACATTGGCGGATTAACTATTTTATAGGTTTCTGTTTTAGCTACGCAATTAGAAGTGCTACTGAAATTAACACAACTGATCCTTGATGCCCTCGATGCCAGAGAAAATAAAGTTATCGGTCGGTCTCCACAATTCCAGAACAAGCATTCTCCAATAAACGTCTGATAGCTGCGCCCGTACCACAACTTAAGCACCCAACGCATCGATCCACTCAAGTACCGTGGATGGCTCAACACGCTTAGTATAGTCACTCTCAATGAAAGCATTCCTCACAACACCCTCTCTATCCACGAGAAAAGTTGCAGGCACAGGCACCACGAACGAATCGTCGCCATTCAATGACTTCAAATCGTTACCGAGCTGCGTGAACACAGGTCGCAAGGAATCTGGCATTGGAAACAGAATGCCGAGCTCCTTCGCATATCCGTTGCCCACATCAGAAAGAACCTGGAACTTAAGTTCATTCTTCCTGACCATGCTAAGCGACGAATCGGGCAGAACTGGTGAGATGGCTACGAGAGTGACGCCTTTTGCTTCGAAGTCGTCAAGGTGCTTTTGGAGGGCTCGAAGGGCGAGGTTGCAGAAAGGACACCATTCGCCTCGGTAGAAGGTGATGAGGAGAGGACCACGTGTGAGTAGGTCATCACTTCGGATTTGTTTTCCAAGTGCGTTGCTTAAATTGAAAGGGGGCAGCTTTTCGCCAGCTTTGATAGTCAGGTCGCGCTGGAAGGTGGCACCGAAGTCTGCGACAGAGTCCTTGACTGCCTTGACTACAGGAGGTGGTGCTCTCTGGGCGAAACCATCTAGGACTGCTGAGAGTTGCGTGCTGAGGCTCATGGTGGCGGGGAATGAAAACGTGAGAATTATGATGATGCTGAGCTTTATTTTGGAAATGAGAAAGCTATTTCAGAATACTGAAAAATTGGAATTTAATGGCGATGATTGAGAAGTAGAGGATATACTTAGACTAGCATGATCTTATATAGACTATCACTTCTACTTCACGCTCGCACGAACTTGTACAATCTGTAGATTTGTAACGGTTTGTCCGAGTTGGTCCGAGTTCGTCCGGGCTGGACCAGCTGGTCGGAGAGGTTTGAAGAGCACCCGATTATAGATTATTAATTATCGATTATCTATTACAGGCTATAGTTTATACATTATTGTATTATTAATTAGAGTGTATAGGTAATTATAACTGTAACAGAGCTTCAGGGGATAGTAGCTTGGACGGTATTACGAGGATGATAAGGGTTCAAAAGAAGAATCGATATTATGCATACACCTGTGCCTTAGGTCAGGGCCCACTGACACAAATGACTGCTTTGAAGAAGCAAAAAGAATGTCATTTGTTCTCCGTATAGCTCTCAATGATTAAGTGACATTGTCCTTGAAGTATGGGAAGCTTAGGTAAAAGAGTATGCTCAAAACTTTAGATACACCTAGGCATAGTCCGAAGATATTGACCCAGTTAGTGTCGTGCTTAGGCGAAATGAATATAAATTATTCTCCTATTCTATCTAGGATATCTGAGATTACTATTCTAGAACTTTAAGGACCATTTAACAAGTTGTCTCACAATTACTAAGAGTGATGTACCCAGCGTTTTGATTTGAGGTCTCACATCTAAAAATTTACACTAGTCAAATAATGAGAACGGAGCATCGAGGAATGCGCTACCTTTCCGTAAACACTCAAACCGGGAAGCGAAAATGTGAGAGTTCCTTCCTGCCCTGTTCAGCTTATAGATTTACACTGGAGACAAGATTTGTATTTTCAATGGCGCCAAGCATCCTTATGTACTTTGCGAGCAACCGACTGGCTGTTGGTATTACTTACTGGGGCCGGCGGACGTTGATGTTTTATGCACGGGGAGAGTCTGGGATGTCCCGAGAGTGAAAATGCGAAGGATTTTGATATTTCTTAGATACGTGCCGATAGACGAAATCCACAAACATGCCAAGGCGGTCTTGTTTGAAGGGGAGGAGCTGATGAAGATATTCTCGCCTCTCGAGCAATGACGAGGAGCTATCTCTCCACGCGCGATTACAATGGGCAAGCTGTGAACAAGAAATGAGGAACTGGTGTACTAAAATGAGAGTTTTTGGTACTATACACGAGCACGTAAATCTTGTTAAGGCAGCTTGATATGATACTCGTTGATGTTAAGATAGCCTGGTCGTGTTTGTGTTCATCGAGACACAATGTTCTAAGCAAAGCTGGAGATGATATATGATTGATAGAGTAGAGGCGATTATTGTATGACAATTTTCGCGTGTGCTGTTGAGGTCATACTGATGCTGTCTAGAGATGGAAAGATTGTGGATAAGTTGATTCATATCCGCTGACTTCCTGTTATTGTAAGACTTCTGACCCACTGACCTCCTGTCCTGATGTATGAAATTTCGAGAATGAAGGACAAAAGATGGATCGAGGACCCGTATTCATGCCGACCTCTGAAGCGCTCTCTCCCAGACTGCCAAAACACTTTCCCATACCAACTTGCTTGCCCCTTGAGCTCTAAGATCCACCAATGCAGGAGTGACTGCCGCACTCTCATCGTTCCCAACAAGTAAATAAAGACCCTTGACTTCTGCATCTTTCGCGATTTCGACGCCATTTGGTAACGATAGACCGCTTGTCTCCGCTGTTGCTTCAGCGGGAGGAAATTTCAGACTCGTAGCTAGAAACAAACCTCTCTCCCCCGCCTCATCTACAGTCATAGCCAGCAAGTTCAAGACAGGCACGACAAAAAACCTGAAAAATGTAGCCGGAATAGCCCAAATTCCCTTCGAAGCCTTGAGCAGCCTTGGTACTGCTCCTGTATTTACAAAGCCTGGATATTTGTGAATGAAAGTGATGGAAGGGTGTGAATTGGCAAGTTCTTCGAAAGCCAGAGTGGTTTGGGTGGTGCTGAATTTCATGGCTGTCCTGGCGTCGAAAGTTTTGCGCAATTCAAGATCCGAGAGGTCGATAGGTGACTCTTTGCCTCCTGCGAGAATTGATATCACGCGGGGATTTAGTGAAGACTCGAGGAGGGGGAGGAGGTTGTGGACGAAGCGAAGGCGAGTGTATAGACGGAGGGCGTGGGGGATGTCTATTCCCTCTGATGAATCTATAAAAGTTGTTAAAGTCGATTGAGGAATTTTGAGGTAAGGCTTTTACCATTTCGGCCGTCGAAAGTCAGATATCCTGGTGACATGAATAACAAATCCACCTTTCCCTCCTGAACTTTGATCTCATCACATATCTGATCAATATTTCTCATGAGAGAAATCTCTGTCTCTAGGAAGATAAAAGTGCCCGAGGCATTTGATGCCTTAAGCGCATCTAATAGCGGGACTGCTGCTTGCTTCGATCGCCCTACAATATAGGCTTTCGGTGATGTGGTTTGTTTTGCGAATTGCTTCAATGTTCCCATTCCAATACCACTCGTTGCGCCTACAAATACACCGACTGGGTTTGAGTATTCTTTTGATTCTTTCAATTGCGCGTTCGAAGCGCGGATATCTTTGATATTGACCATGATGAGAAATGATTGACCGAAGAATGGGGGAAAGGAAAGTGATGAGTCGAAGTAATAAGAGAGGACTCAAAGGAACGGAACTTAACTTCTTATACTACGAGCTCATGTTCTTGCTATCATAGTCTATGTGACTCGTTCCCACACGCGCACTGATCCCCTCGCATTCATGAGGTTGAAAGGAATGAATGCGAGCAGGCGGCAGCGCGGGCTGACCAATCTTATCAAGCCTCGACCAATCAAAAAACTTGGAAAGACGATTAGCTTGATACGCAATTTTTAATAACCCAGAACAATGTTACACTGGAGCCAAAAAACTATCGAGCTTTGAAATATAACACAGGTCCTCGGAAGCCAACTGATCCGGATCCGAGACTCATCTTTCACATCAAGTATTGGCACTTCATACACGTGACAAAGCTTCGTGGGATGACTTCACCAAATTTATCATAAGCAACAGCGAGCTAAGCACAGCACCTCACCACCAACACCTTTAAACCTTTCATCTTCGAGACCAAACCTCAATTGCCATCCACCATGGCGTCAAGACCACTTGCAAAAGGCTGCGCGCAGCTAGCTAGCTCATCCTACACATGCGCAGCACGAGCATTCATCCAAGTCGCCCCTCGAAGACAGTACCAAATAACCCCACCTCCTTTCCTCGACTTCCTACTCCCACCTTCATCGCAGAGCTTCTATAAAGCTTCGACACCTAGGAATAGATCTATCAAGTCTCAGGGCCATGCTAGAAGAACGTTTACCACGTCGAAACCGCGGAGGGGAACTATTGTAGCACATAACCCTCTGGAGGACGACGATGGCAAAGTAATGAGCATGGAGATTACGCCCCGGGCGGCTAATGTAAACCCTCCACTCCTGCAGAGACGAAAATTACAATACTAATCCTGTTATAGAGGTTAAAATCGATCATGGCCACAGACAACAACCCGAATTTTGCCCTCCGGCTAACCGTTACCAGCGGCGGTTGTGCTGGCTTCCAATACCATGTTACCCACGAAACACTACCACCTTTAAACACAACTGCAAGCCAATCCACTACTATACAAGAAGAGAACCCACCGGCTCTAAATACCTCTTCGAACGATCCCAACGCTATGCCCTCCACAGACCACAGCAACGTAAAACCAAAGTCAGCGAGCAGTGATATCAAACCCTTAGAAGACGACGAGACAGTCCTCATGGCAGACGACGGTTCGGGAGCGAAGTTGGTAATTGATAGAGCGAGTTTGGACTTGTTGAAGGATAGCAAATTTGATTATACACAGGAGTTGATTGCTAGTCAATTCAAGGTAGTGGGAAATCCTAGGGCGAAGAATGCTTGCGGGTGTGGTTCGAGCTTTGATGTCAAGATTGATTTATGAATGGTAGAGCTTCGTGTTGCTTGAGGATGGAATTTTATAGTAAAGGATAATCTTATTCGACCAATGAGAGTGCCTCCCTATTAATCAAACGCCTCTCCAACTGCTATCATCTAGATAACCACATACAGTTAATATTCTATTTCGTACAAGGTGATTACTGGGAGACATATTCCTGGTTGCTTCGAGGATCTTACGGCCTCGTAATATGGAGCTGAAGCGGATAATTTTAGCATTCATGTGCGAGCAGAATTTCACTTGCAAGCATTCACAACAGAATTTCGGGCAGTGTCATTCATTCATTTTTATGCTTATTAGACGCCATGCAAGCCGTAGCTTAAGCAAACAAAACAGACCCATGCCCATACCCCAGTCCCATGTACATCGCTTAGTTCATTTGTCTGACCAAAGCGTTGATCTTGTCCTCACGGTTACCAACTGTTCATAGTTAGTCAATTGTAATTCTCGAAGACAGAATGGATACTTACGATCTCCTCCCTCGATGAAATGTCTGAATTTTCTTGTGCGGAATCCACCAGTTGGGTTGCTAAGCTTGAATGGCCAGAGGAAGTTGGCAGCTTGCTTGAAGTTGGGGCCGACGGTGAAGATTTCGTGGATCAAATCCTCCATACAGACGATGCCATACTTGCCGAGGTTCTCCTCAACGATGGAGTTGTCGGTAAGAGCAATGCGTTGCTTGTTGACCTTTCCGTATCCACGCTTGTAGATCAACTCACGGACAGTCTTGAGGTTGGGGTAACCGTAAGCGATCCATGGCTCAACGACCTTCAGCATCTCGAGGGTTGCCTTGGTCAAACGGATGAAGACACCATTATTGATCTGGAGAAGACGGAGCAGTTGGAGAATCTTTCGGGGTTTTGGTGCAATCTTGTTGATACTATTCATGGTCAGCAACAGCCACCTTGTCTTCGAATTCAGGTTGCCTACCCCTTGATACGGACAACAAAAACCAACTTCTCCTCAGCTGGGATGTAGAAAGAGCCCTCCTGCTTGGCGAGACGTTGAAGACGGATCTTCTCACGCTCTTGATCGCGATATTCCTTGACGTACTTCTCGGCACGCTTGAAGATAACACCGCGCTTCTCCTTAGCAGCCTATAACGAAAAGGTCAGTTACTGATTCCAGCAAAGATAATTGTAGGAATACAAGTGGCATTCTCGATGACTAATCAGACCCGAAAGATGGTTAATTGGCGACAACATCGGTACGTTGTATCTAGTCGCAAAAATGGTGTTATGCATCATAAAGTCTTTCGAAGCCACTTGTATCCAATCGAAAAATCCAACGAACCTTCTTTCTCTTCTCAACCTCGGCGAGCTTCTCCTCTCTGGCCTTCTCCTGGCTCTTACGCTTCTTCAAAAGAGTCTCTGGAACGAGAATTTGGTCGACAGTTGGGACGGATCTATTACAATTAGTACTTAGTCCCGCATACAATGTATGGAGAAGAGCGCCGTTTGGGAATTGCAGCTTAAGCGCGACATTCTCGCAGATGGCTAACTCGAAGTATGGATTTAATCGGTGAGAGGACTAGAGGCGCGACCCTGTGAAGACCTCGAAAGGCTTAAGGGCACTACCAATGGACGTAAATCTCATCCGACAAGACCTTGAACAGAGTTCAGGAAACATGCACGGCACATATGCTCTCGTTCTCGCTGTGCGCAGGCGCACTGGCGGTACTTGATTGCGTGCGGCAATGAATTTAAAAGCGAAGAACAAAATTCTTCAACCTCAAAACCCCGTACTGCGACTCTCGCGACGCAAGTTGTGAAACTTAGATCGCGAGGGAGCAGCTCAGGAAAGATCGAGCTGGTGTCAGACATCGGTCACTCAAGAGCTGACTTTCGATACCCTTCAACATCCAGCGAGAGGACGGCGGACTAAAACTGAATTTCTATCGGGCAACTCTTCGAAGAATTCGAAGGAAGTGTAGGAGGCAATGGGCGCCTTACGTCTGTGCCACGGTGGCAGATCCGGTCTTCTTTTGGGCAGGCATCGTGGCGGTCTTGTCGATGCTGTTGTCGTGTTGTCGAGGTTGTCGATAGGGAGCTTGGAAGAACTTTTCAGAATTTCGAGGTCGAGAAATCCTGTGTGTGGTCAGGAAGCTAACTGGTTAGGGCTAGCATGGACAGGGCTCGCAGGGATGATTTGGCGAGTTTCGGTGTGGCCCGAGCTCGGCTTGACTCGCCCTTGGGGATCACTTTCAAATCAACATCACTACAATTTGCTGTGAACACCATTAAATGACGGCCTTATTTGCCATAGGGTCGAATGGCTCTGGCCAACTTGGAATCGGTCACAAACAAGATGTTTCCGTCCCAAAGCAGGCTCTTTTTGAGAACGAAAACATCTCATCCACACCCCAAGTGAGAGCTGGCGGCAACCATACTCTGCTACTTGCTTCTGGCGAGATATACTTCAGTGGAGATCCAACAAGTGGTGCATGCGGTCTGGTATCACCTTTAACAAATCAAGTGCCAGCCTTTCAGAAGATTCGTCTTGCAGCTGAAGAGTCATCGCCTCTCCACAAGCCAATAAACTCCCATTGTGCAGCTACATGGGAAGCCTCTATCATTGTCCAGCAAGATGGGAATGCGAAGTCAACCAAAGTGTACAGTTTCGGCATTGGAAATAAAGGTGAGCTCGGGCAGGGGGAACTTCTATTTCGATCCTCAAAAGCTCAACTCATCCAAGACTTTCCTCCTAAAGGGACTGAAGTTATTGACTTAGCGGCTTCAGTCAGCCATGTGGTTGCTGTATTGGACAATGGCGATGTTTATGGTTGGGGAAATGGCCGAAAAGGACAATTAGGTCTTCCAGAGGGCATCATCATTCACAGTCCACGGAAGATCGATGGTGTTGGCTTCAAGGTTGCGCGAGCAGTTTGCGGACGGGAATTTACCTATCTCCTTGGTGATCCCGAGAATGGGCATTACGTCGTCTTGGGCCTTGACAAGTGGAATGTCGTCTCCGCTGCTCCAGCTTCTGTAGCAGGTTGGAAAGATGTAGGTGCGAGTTGGGGAAGCATATTCGTTCTTCAAAAAGATGGGAAATTGCTATCCTGGGGAAGAGATGATCATGGCCAACTTGCACCTCCAGAACTTCCAGAATTATCTCAAATCGCCATTGGCAGTGAGCATGCATTGGCTCACTCTGTTGATGGAGGTGTTCTAGCATGGGGTTGGGGTGAACATGGCAATTGTGGACCAAACACAATGACAGATGGAGATGTGAAAGGAAGATGGAATGTAGTTGCATCCTCCCAATATCTGCCGTCATCAAGCAAAATATCTGGTATCGGAGCAGGCTGTGCTACGTCGTGGATCTGCATTAGCAGCTGAATATCGGTAACTCATGCGCCATGTCCTTCAAAATTCCTTACAACCCTAAGTTAGCTTTAGCTCCTCGACACTCAAACCTTCAATGGCACAAGCTAGATCAGAAAGTTGCGATATATGGTTAAGCATAACACAGTATATCCCAGAACAACAAGGTAAGTCGAGTCAATCATCAAACATGCCTTTGATCTAATCTGTTGTTAGCGCTCTCAAAATTTTTGTATACAGTCCTTCTTACCTCAGATAACCTTTGCGTTGGTGCTAAACGCTGTGTCGAAGCGTGCTGAAAGCCCGCATCATCCCTCGAATTGTTGTGGCTGTTCACGCTCTGTGTGCCCGGTCCTTGCTCCCCATTCCTCGAATTCATAGTTGCAGGATTCTAGCAATAGTCAGCAGCATTCTTTGAGTTCGCTAGTCTACTCACATCTTCTGGCTTTTGGTCCCAAAGTAGCATATCTTCCTCTTCGTCATAATTGACCGGATCCCATCTTCGATCATCATCACCCATAGGCATGAATAGAGCATCAGACTGTATGCTAGGTTGTGGTGGTGGAGGGGATGGTCTAGCGTCTCTGTTCTTAGACGGCTCTCGTACGGATGCATATTGAATTGGTGGAGGCGGCATATTTGCAAGTGTTGCTTTCCTGGAGTTTGTCGCTGCTTCAAGAGGTTGTCTTGAAGCTGGTCTTTTAGATCCCGCTCTTGACACATTTGGCGCTGGAGTTGCCGAATTACCTCTCATTTCTCCAATAGTCATAAGGATGAATTCACTTAGAATGCCTTCATCGCTGTAAATGATCTGCATTGGCGATGCTGGTCGAGAATAGCATGCCCTTACTATCGTGCTAGTAATTCCCGCATGAGTGATGATAGACTTGAAGTCCTTGACGCTGATGACAATATGGAGCTGCTCTTCGACTGAAAACTCCGAAAATTCTAAGGTGTCTATTGCGATTGTTGTGTGTAGAGGCTGTTTCAGAATCTCTGCTTCAATTCAGCATTTGGCCAGAAACTTAGACTTGGAAAGCCAACCATTTCCTGACACAATTTTCTCAGTGTAGCTCGTCAAACTAACACGCCCATCTTCTGAAAAAATGTCAAGCTGTTCCGTTCCAGGTCCAAAATGCTCGACAAACTCCCGAAGAGTTCTTGATGAAATGGCCCACTTGTTATTCGCCGTAGCCTTGGTGAACTGCGCGTGCATTGGGGCCACCGACTCAAATGTGAGCCTGTATGTCTTGATGACGCCTGGTAAGAGATGAGCTCATATATTTAAGTATTCGGATTTTGGTGATTTCCTACCATGTCTGCATATTATTTTTACAATGAACCGACTTTTCGTACCCCCTGCGCCATCTTCGACCGATACTTCACATCTCTCAATTGCTGTTTCTCTTTCTCGCTCTCTTGCAGGGTCACCAACTCGACCTTTGAAAACGGATAGCAAAGCCTGCTGGATTATGAGAATAGGCCTCTTCTTGATCGCGTCTTACAGACATACCCTGTTGTATATCCTACAATTGAACTTTTCTGGCTCTTGTGCAGTTCTTACTGGTCGATATTGGTACTTGGAGAAAAACTTATTCCCAACCAGAGTGAAGGAGGCATAAGCTGACTTGGACGAATTTAGAGCTGTCAAGATGAGCTATATCTCATATTAGCAACAACTTCTAGTGCATATATGTTATTATAGACCTTGTCTTGTGAAGCTTCAATGGAAACAGATTCACTGAACTTGCCCAAGCAGACCAGAGCATCATGTAGCTTACTGATCGCATCGGGCATCAAAGTGAAACTTAGTATTGCCATCGTGACAGAATCCACAATTTCATCATAAATCTCTCACTCTTGGAGATATTTGCATGGTGTTGTCGATGACAAAAGTTGTTCCCGTGATCGCGGGTGCCTGGTCGCGTCAAGCTTGAAGCTTTCGCGACGAGTGTCATGGCTGCCCCGCGTTATTCTCCTACATATCCTATCCACAACAACAACATTTTCACGATCGGTTGACGAGACCTGGTCACGGTCATAAAATATTCCCCAAATTTAAATTACCGATAAAGAAATCAAAGCAAGTTAGGCTTCCATCAACGAACATAATGATGAAGCTTCCCCCAGACGTCTTGGCAGTAATATGTGAGGAGCTTGGAAATCTACGAGATTTTGGAACGCTCTTCAACTGTGCACTATCCAGCAAAACATTGGTGTACCCTGCTCTTGGGTGGCTCTATAGGTAAATCTAACGAATCCCCAATATTCGCGCAAATGCTAACAAGTCAGAATCCACAACCTATGCCCTATCGCTAGCAACGAAGAATTCGACCCCGAATTTACGAACGCACGAAAGCCCACATATAATGCGTTACTAGCAGAACAACGAGACACATTTTCGAAATGGGTGTTGATGTGGAAATCACTAATTCGATCAAGCTTGGGAACTACAGCCTACCCATACTGTCTCTACATCCGAGCACTCGACCTGCGAAACCTTGCCGACCTTCTACAAGACAGCATGTTCTATGCCACAAATGCATATAGCTCATTCTTCGATGACGAGATGGGACAATTTTCTGCGCATCAAGATACTCCGATGAAGCAGAAGACACGAAATAATAAGAAAGGCACATTTGCCCGTTTCAATGTCCCGGTAGTGCTCGATAAAGTAGGAGAGTCAATAACCGACTTCGTCTTCGAATCTGCCAAAGAGAATAGGTATACTGCTGCCTTGGAAGATATTTCGGGCCACATTTCCACGACTGCACTACCAATTTGGACGAGCAGATTGTCGAAGCTCAAGAGTATGACGCTCTGGGATGGTTCTGCTTTGAATGAGAACCTAGCAGTATCAATGGCTCAGACTTGTTTCGATTTTGATGATTTGACGTTTTGGGCTTGTCTCGAGAACCAAGATGTTGATGGACGTCTCGCCTCATTCTTTAGTGGTCTGAGAGCCGACACTCTTAGATCGTTCAACGCCCTGAATGCAAATTCTATTGGGCCAGAGACTCTGCTTGCATTGACTCATCACTCAAAGTCTTTAAAGTCTTTGAAGTTTGGCGGTTTGAAATCCGAGGCTATCAAGAGCCTTTCGAATCTTCAACGATGTGATGCTCTTGAATGCCTTGAAATTGTTGATACGGATGGTCTTATCAACCTAGAAGCTACGGATAATGATGTATTCATCGAAGTTGTTGAGTGGTTGGGCCGATGTGATGCTCTTCGAGATCTACAGCTCAAATCAGTCGTGAGCAGCCCAGCAATTCTCATGCAGATATGCTTAAAGGACAACATCAACCTACGAAGTCTCGTGGTGCATGATTACAGTCTGGTTGGCAATTCAGAGTTCCACCGAGCTCTTGCCTTCCAAACTTCGCTGGAGAATTTAGATCTGAAAGCAGAGACCGAGGGAGCTTTCCGATATGATATTGATGTTCTTATTGACACTCTCTGCACCCTTACTAACCTCAGATCACTTAAACTCATCTCAACCTCGGACGACTTCACCTCGAACGAGATCATAAAACTGGCATCGTGGCTTCACAACCTCGAGGACTTCTGGTTCAGCGGCTACGAGATTACAGATAGAATATGGCCATTGATGTCAAGTCTTTACAAGTTGCGAGCGCTCAACATTGTTGGTATCTCCACATTTTCTAAGACGGGCATCGAGAATTACATTTCCGCATTGGGAGAAGGCAATCGGGGATTCGACCTACAGGTCATGGCTCAAAGCTCTTCTCACACTATTAGTGAAGCGGATCGGGAAGATCTGCAGGAGCTGATCAGAGCTAAGGTTGGGGGTAGATTTGGGTACACTCCACTTAGAGAGGAGGAATCCGAGTCGGAAGACTTCTCAGATTAAGAGGTTGCATGTCTTTCGTTTCGTCCGGTTGCATGGTGTACAAAATGCTTTATTCTAGGGACTGGCTTTATCTGGAGTTCAGGTGCGAAGCTTTGCTAGTCTATAGAATGGCCAGTCTGGATGTTTGATATGCAAATTGCTTTAGCGATATAGGTAGGGGTAAACGTGTCTGATATAAATACTAGAGCGTAGAGACTCTTGCCAGGTAATAATGATAAGTACACGCAGATGAGATACAAACGAATGTATGCGTAGACATTGTACTTACATCTTGGCTCGGCGTATAGATCTATAATCCTCAAGGCTTCTCCATCCATCCATCATTTTTATCAAGAAAAACGAAAACCTTCCATACAGTAAATCTTCAAATGACCCCCTTCCTTCCCCTTGCACCAACTCAAAAATTAAAGGGCAGACTCCGAACGTCTTAGAGGTAATAGATCCCTACCTATAATTCCCTATACCCCCTCCCCTTTAATTTCTCGGATTAGAAGATGTAAACCCACTATAACAACAACATCTAGGATCTCTCATCGTCAAGTCTTCCGTCACGGTACTTCAAGTTTCCTTTTCCCTCCCCGCATACATTCACATACAGAAGCAACTAATTACTACTCATGTGAAAAATATATCCATTTCTATTTCTAATTTCTATGACTACCGTTTTTGCAAGAGACGTCCCTTCTGTTTATGCCTCTTACCCACCTACCTGCCCTTCCCTTTATACCCCCCCATTTAATCTCCTGTTTCAATCGCCAGCCTTGCTTAGAACTCACTAGAACATCAAATCTCAATAAATATACCACCCTCTCATTTTCAGATCCCTTGCAACTTCAATAATTCTCCCTCTCCATAAGTCCCTCCTACATCAAAGAAGGGCGAGGAAAATCATTCATGGTCATGTTACTATACGGTTCAATACAATGTCTAAGATCTCATCTCATTCTTTGGCAGTGGCAATATCGTATATCCAGCTTCTTCTTACGAGTTTCTCAATCAGGTTCCCTCTCTAAAGGTAGAAAGAAGGCTTTCAGCAGTCGTGGTGTCGTAGTCGTGCGAGCTCCTGCCTTGCTGAGGCCATCCATCATCAATTTCCAGCTTAGCATCCTTTTGAGCGACGTCATCTTCTAACAGAATCCTCCAGTTTCGTACTTCCCGACCATGAAGCACCAAAGATCTATCTCCATCGCAACCTCCAAGAATTCCATGGCTGAAATGACATTCTCGCACCACGATTAACACAATCGATCGTTACCCAAGTGTCAAAACCACGCCAAAAGCGCCTTAAATCTAACCCCCAAACCACATCTTCAGGAACCTCCAAGCCTGCGGTGTCCGAAAACAGCCTACCGACCACCCATCCCCGATCCATCTAACTATTTCCTCTCAGCTGCAGAGAAGACACCCACAGGTATTCGTTGGCTGGTAAGCTAGAGTAACGAGCCACTAGCTAGGCACCTGTCCAAAGCCCTGCATCACCCTTTCTGCAGGATCAAGAGAGAGAGAGAGAAAAAAACGACCGCAGCAAAAAAAAAAGACGCCATAGGTACTTTGCACATGTCAGATGACAAGACCGCATGAACCTCCATGGTGGTACAAGGAGTGGTGGGCGGTCGAACTCGTATGTTTTGACGTAAAAAAGGGGAGGGCCCTTGCTTTATATGGGCATACGGACATGAAAGAAAGTCCAATCAAGCTGCGAGGATGGTGTAGAAAAGATAGGATAGGTGAGCCGAAGATCATACTCAATTGGCTCATGTGCGAGATTTTAGACAAGGACTTGCTGCAGATACATCGAGATCGAAAGCGAGAAGATATGCAAGTGAGGTGTAACCTAAAGTCGGTCAGGGAATATAGAGTGCCGTGCCACATATATGCTTACGCGAGTCGGCATAATTGGAAAGACAATGGCTTTCGGCAATTGGGACGATTTTAAGGAATTTTTTGGATGGATCTGGAGTCTTCAAACAAACAGGAGATTAATTGCCCTTACCTACAATAGGCATACGTGTTCGTTAAGATATGGCCCGACCCAAGGTACTTTGTGCAAAAGCCCGGCACATGGCCGAGGACGTGTCAGAGGACTCGTGCGGGGGTGAGAAGTACCATGGTACCACAGGTCCTTGAATCCTTCGCCCCGCCTCTTGTGTAACAGGGCGTTGGATGTGACTACCGGCAGAATCGAACGGTTAGACGTTCACTGAGCATCCCCAGTTCAGGAAAGATACGAACACACAAACATCTCATCGTAAATTGATGGAGAGAAAAAACATCATTGGTTGATGGTGCAGATTGAGGTGCAGTGTCACTCTACATGGTGCCGCCGAAGCCACGAGTCCCGACTGCATCCATCGAGCACTCTTTGGATGCCCTTTACAACTGCTGTTGAAATGGGTTTCGGCTGAAGACTTGTTTTAATCGTGGGATCTTCGAATGACGAGTGATTGTCCCTCCGCTAGCGGTCCTATTGGGCCTTTGCGATGCTGCAAAACGTATTTGAAAGAGAGTTCATCTAAGTGGATGTCGATATCGTCAGGTATCCTTCCACAAATCTCTGTACTGCGCCCACTCCTCAAAGCCTATTTCTCTTTATTAGTCGAACATGTAATTTCGAATGTATTTGAAAAATTACCTAATGCCTTTAGTGAATCCACAAATTCCTCATCGCCCGCTATCCCGTCTAGAAACACCCTTCTTACACCCTGATTACGCAATGTTTTCACACAAGCATTCAATAGCCCACCAAGAGTCGCCTTATTCTGAGTAGCTGCTGTAATGTTAGCTGCAAGAAGCCAAGATCAGGCCTTAGAATATATATCGATTCAAGCCAACCTCCTAGTCGAGGTCGGGAGCTGACTGTAAGACACCTAGAGTATCTCTTTTGGGAAACAAAGAACATTCTCAACGGTACTTACGGGCCAGGCATATACAAGTAATTCCTCCCACATCGGACCCGATTTTGGCCGCCCAGGGTAGATTTGATGGTATTGGGCTTCCACATGAAGGGGTATAGGTGAGTGCGGCGGCGACCACTTTATCGTCCCCCATACCAATGACGATATCTTTAACGTTCGGGCCGTTCATCAGAGACATGTATTGGTCAAACCAGCCCATCTTGCCTTGTCGAGCAGACGTAGCTTCAATCATTTCAATGACCTTCATCATATCCTCCTGTGCACAAAGCCGGAATGCGGGTTTAGCTGGCCCTGGCTCAGCCCAACTCCAGTCCTTGGTGTTTAGAATCATGTCGTGTATGATTTGACCCTCCCCAGGGATTAATTTCTCAAAATGCCACCCTCGACGTCGAAACCATTCCTCATTGAAATGGGCACCAACTGGCGGACCATATAGAATTCGTGGAAAGGTACTTCCAAACTGTAATCGTATGACGCCCCTAGTTCTCTTCAATTGACTGACTGCATGGCTGTACAAACTAAGGCCAATACCAAGATGACGGTGTGTGGAACGCACAAGTAGTACTGCAAGCGAAGCGATGAGCTTTTCACCTTCCTTATCAACGTAGGCTAGATATGTTGCACAAAAGCCGAGTACCACTCCAGTCTTCATGTCTCGCACCACGTAATGTTTCGCGTAGCCGGGACGCCGCAGCAACGAAGCGAATGTTTCTTGGTCGAGAGAGAACTGGCCATTGAAATCTTGGTTCCACATTTCTGCCACACTTGCAATATCTCGCACTTCGTTCCATTGTTCCACCGGCCATAACCTTGGGGCTTTGGGGTCCACGACTACAGAGTTCAAGGCTCTTCCCCCCCGAGAGGAAACCCCTTCCCCAAAGATCAGAGCAGCGGTAGATTCCAAGGCTGGTGGCGAGTATCCAGCGGTTTGAATGACCGTAGGAAATGGAATGGTTTGGTTGTCGTCGATTGGAGTGCAGCAAACAACGATGATGCAAGGTTTACTATCACTAACAGCAAAGGTGATGTCGGCTAGCTCGAGGGGGATTTTTTCCTCGGGCCGGAGGGCAAAACAAAGTATTATTATATGACCCCTTTTTATAAAGCCGAGGTGAGTCGAGGTGATACCGTTTCTGGTGAAATCCATCAGTGAATGAGACATTGATTGTTAATGCTTCCTACCACCTTTTAGTATAAGGAACTTGACGGATCCTTGCATGCCTCTTGGCTAGCGCCCGGCCTAGAGGCTCAAATGGGTCGCTTATATCTGCTGGATCTGGACTGATTGGGATGACCACGGGGGTCAAAAGTATGATCACATCTGTTTCCTGGAGCGATCTAACGTGTTGCAACCAATCAGTCGCATCTCTAAACACCACAGCTAAACTGCCATTTCTGCTACCATCCACGGAAGGTCTAGAATGAGATGGATGTCTTGCTGAACCTGAGTCGACGTCCCTGCTTGAATTAACAACTGTCAAAGAAGATGATAGTGGATGTGTGGTGGTACATTTCGTCCTCGTCTTCTGAGCTTGCCGACTGCGGAGCCCTAGAGGAGCTCATACTTCTTCATACAACGGACCTGCCCAGTGTCAATGTCACTTCCCCATACACGTTATCTGTTCTGTTTCCGTGATCTGAAATTGACACCGTGGGGGGAGCCAACCTGATCTTGCTTGAAAAGTCTCGAATGCCTTGCTGTGCAGTCTTGTGGCATGTTCTCTGATCTAGGAGATAATTTGGATTCTCTGCATGGCAATCTTGATATTTGGAGCTGGATTTCTTCGTATGAGGATGACCGTGGGACAATGTTCTGTGAGACAAACCCGGGCAGCTTCCACGTGAAGCGCCAGGAACTTGGAATAAGGGAAGAGGTGACTCCGAAATCCGCAGGCTAGAGGTGCTCACTCCGTGGTCCGCTTCTCATTCTGTCCGAACACGTGCTCTTCTCAACATGAGGTTTGTGATGCGTTGCCTGGGACTTCTTCTTCGGTCTCACAGTGTGGCGGACAAGTATTCTTAAAAGAGCCTGAGATTAGCTTATCACCCTGGTAAAGAAGTGCGCAGACATGTAGAAGGCCACACACAGACAGTGTCACATCAATCTAATGCTTGTGTAACTGGCTGTGTGGAGAGGAATGTCAAGACGCTGCTTGCATGGCCAGGGATGGAGGAAATCTTACTTGGCAACCAATGGTGGACTCTGCTGGAGACGTCTTAATAGACCCTGAAGGCTCAGCGTCAAAATGTGTGTAAATCCACGGCAGCGGAATCCGCGCCTTAGCCGAGTAGATGAAGGGACCCAGGTTGAAGAGATCGTACTCGGTCTGATGGTTCCTGTCCCGGCGCACTCTTCTGGCACAATATATATTTTGCCGTGGGAAGTTTCTGCGGTTGCGAACAAAACTTTCGTTCCGAAGGTAAAGCAGAAAGGACTTGATGCTCTCGCTTTCGCGTTCTGGTTCTGCAAGCGGGGAATTAATTGGATTGGGCACCGAGGCAACACTGGCCGCTATGAGGTCCGTCCTATACTGTAGCGCGAATTAACCCATTTGCACACAACACAGGGCAAGGACAGAGGAAGGCTGGCTCGCTGGATTTGAGCTGAGGCTGGAAACTGCCTTGGGCTGTCCGCTGTCCGCTGTCCTCGGTCCTCGACTGTCTGGTTGTGTTGCACAATAAAGTCGATGGTGGGATGGCGAGAGCGTTTCCCTCTGTGGGACGGATCACTCTTCGGCGTCTAAAGAAGTCCCGGACGGCCAGCACCATACGTAATGGGGTGGACGAGGTACATGCGAACACTGAATCCTCGCTGCCTCGCTGCCTCGACACCTCGACGCCAATGCTACCAATGTTGCCAATGCTCCCATTTATCAGCGCCAGAAGCAGGTCCTCAACGTCGTCTCCATCGCCGCCATCGCCTACTCTCGCGGTCAAATCAAGCAACCTGGAACTACGCCTTGGCTGTTCGTTCCTGCACGGCACCACGGCCGTGTCAGATACGGCGCCTTTCGGTGGAAGAACGGAAAGGGTTTAAGGGGGTTTTCGACAATCTGGATGAAGGGGTCTACCCACGTTGTACCCCTCCATTGAGAGGAATCCATGGCCAGCACGACGCGGAATTGACCAGCGAGCCAGCGAGAGCGTCAAGTATTTTTGGTGGGTGGTCGATGGTCGGCGGTGGGTGGTGAAGGTTCATTTGAGAGTGCTTCCTTTGTGCGACAACATGCACTTGACGTCTGCTTCTGCATACTTTCGTTCGCGAGTTAAATGCAGCCCTCCTGTTGATCTTCAGAAGGCGCACAACATGGCTGCATCAATTGCATCGCCCTAGCTCTTGTCGTCAAATGGTCGCCCTCATAGCCAGAAAATCTTCTCTTCAGCGTCCAGAGCGCCTCTTTGATAGGCCACCCAGCAGGGCCTGCATAGCTGCAGCCCAAAAATGACTGAAGAAGATGTGTGAGCAGTTTTTGCAATCCTTATCGGTCCAAAAGAAACGAGCGTGCCAACTTTGAAGCCATTAACCCACAACCGCCCTCACCATGTGTGCGTACGAAGTACTTCGTAGACGGGGAGCGAGTACCAGACTTTGCCTTTAAGCGGGCTTCCACGATGCTTCTCTGGTGGTGGCTTCACATCCTCATACTGCAAGGACCCTCGTGCCGGCTAAGTCTTCCTTCCACGACGAAATGTCGTTAGAACTGGCCTTCCAAGGTTCGCATGAGGGTGCATGCAGCTTTTGGAGAAGACCTGTTCCAAAGCTAGGGGCGCTTGATTGGGTGAAGTGCAGGATCGATGATTTGCTGGCTCGTAGGTCCTCTTCGTGAAACCACACCTAGATACCCATGTTGGAGATGCTTGCAACGGTATCTGAATGTGTGGTAGCTTGCAAGTGATGAGATGTCTGGGAGGTGGTTGATGAAGTGGTGTTTTTCGAGGTTGGAAGGTCGTGGGCATAGAAGCAAGGGCGGACAGAAGCGAGTTTGTTAACAACTGCCTGACAACTGCCTCGTTACACAAACTTTTGTGAGCAGGCAATCAGAGCCGAATATGAAAGTTGTGCACAACACCACTAAGCAATGCAGGCTCGATGATCCATTCGTCTGTGTCTGTGATAGTCTGAGCCATGGAGCCTCCGCCAGCACGTGAGACGGGTATAGAGGAGTTGATTGATGATCTCGAGCAATGTAAGAGACGCGTTTTCGCACGCGACGTATCAAGGGCGATACCTAGGTATCAGATGCCATATAAAGTGATTATACTAACGAGTGTCTAGCTGCCAGGATACCCGCAAAACAACGAGCACTAAAGATATCTACAAAGATAGAGAGAGTTTGCAATAAAGCCTTTCAAGATGGTTTGTCCGACGCGTCTCTGGAGAGGCTCGTCGATCTCATCACCTTGCCTAATGAGTTGGACCAAGTCAGCATCAACAACTTGGTGAAAAACCTTTACCCAGCCGCCAAAGTGTCCAGTCAGATCGTGATCAAGGTAGTAGGGAGTCTTGGTCATGGACGAGCGAAACCAGCCTACAGCTCACAGGCCGCATTTCTGAAGTGGTTGGTTATGGTCTACAATGTATTAGATGCATCGAAGATTTTGTCACAACTTTATCCAGTTTTGTTCAATCTTCTGAGTACATCTATAATCAGGTAAAAACTTCATGAATCTAACTCTTCCATTCAAGTACTGATACGTCCAATGTTAGAGCGCCGTTGTGTCACGTGCTGTCCCTCATAACCAGACGAAAACATGTCCGGCCCTATCGAATACAGCAACTGTAAGTCGTTGACGGCTAATGGTGAACTTCATACTAACAAACTCTCAGTATGGAGCTGACTAGACAATCTGGCAATGAACCACAACTTGTCGGACTCATGCGCGTGTTCAAAGACTACTATCCAGATGTCATCGTTGGAGATGTTATTGCTGGAAGAGCTTCTGTTTTCACAGTAAGCTCATCTTTCAGAATTCTTGGACACTTAATTGATTTGTCCAGCATCCGAATCTTGAGTGGAGTCAGCACCTAGATGACATTCAAGCTGCCCACCTTCAAAGAACTCAAGAACTACAACCTGAGCAACAATCATTTCGCGTGACTCGGACTAGAAATAAGTCCTCACGTCAGACTAAGTTTTCAACTATACCAGAAGTTCATACATTCAGTGCCAATGAAGTAATTTCTACCTCTGATACTGTGGAATCTTGCTAACATTCTCCAAGTCATCTGTCACATTGGAAGAAATTGAAGATGTACATGATTTCGTACAAAAGCTTGAAAAAATTGAACCACCTAATCAGCTGGTCGCAGTCATCAGGGATCCGCTTTTACAGAAGTTTATGCAGCTGCGATCATCCGATGAGTATCAGAACCGAGTCAACAATTGGCTGTTAGCCTTTTTCGAGGACCAACTACAAGCTGTAGAGCCATCTGAGGCTAAGATTTTGGATATGCTTAGCGGCATACTTGATTATACACGCTATACCAAGGTACGAGTTCTCTCTTGTCAAGACTGCTGTTTGTCGCTAATTACTCTAGACTTTACCGCCATCATGTTTCGCATATCTCAAATCTATGATACCAACATGGGATGGAGTAGTCGGTCGCGAAGTCATTTTAGGTCTGCTGACCTATATCCCTATCAACCCGTTCCCAGGTAAGTCTCATCTCGACGGTTGGCAAGGTCCAATACTAACCAACTCAGATCTTCAGGCGCAAGTATTTCAAGCAATGGAAGAGGCAGTCTTAGAAGATGGATCCGTAGAGTCAAAACTCGCCATTCTCATATTCTACTCAAAACTCATCACCAACTGGACTATATCACTAAAAACATCCCATCCATCACCCCCGACTACCGCAGCCGCTATCACCTCCCTAGTAGCCCACGCCGACACCCTCTCCATGGTCCTCATCCACGATTCCCCGACCGTTTCAACTCTCTCCGCCATCCTCTCATTCTACGAAAACGTCAGCACGCTAATCTCCCAACCCTCCATCATAAACACCATCCGTATTCCACTTCCCTCTCCCGAACTAACTTACCTCCTCCTGTTCACCTCCTCCCTCAGCACCCTCAGCCGTCTCTGCGGCCTCCTCTCCGCCTACAAAACCGCATTCGAGACAGCCAGACAGAAGAACCCACGTCAACACCCCCCGAGTCTAGTAAATGCTTTCAACGGCTATCTCGTGGACGTTTGCAATTGCATCTCTACATCCCGTGCATTCAGCAAAAAAGACACTACTTCTCGTCCTTGTCTCCAGGATCCCAGCACGATATCGCATCTCGAAACATACATCCAGAGTCTCGAACGCCCGCCACTTACGCTATCTTCCCTCTTCTCTGTGTCTTTCTCGCCGGTTCTTTGTCTCATATCCATCTCATATCTCAGGGAAATGGAAGATGCGAAAGAGAGCGAGGTTGTGACGAGACATGCAGGGCCCGTGACGATGGCGTCGTTGAAACAGCTTGAGAGGGAGGGTGGTGTAGATGTTAGTTGGCCGACCTATCGGTTGGGTGTGCTGATCTATCTTGAGAGGAGGGGAGTGAAGGGGTTGGGAGAGTTGATGTACAATACTATGAAGGAGGTCAGGAGTGCGAGGGAGGGGATGGTGTTGTAGGTTGGACATTAGCGCACGGGGTTTGGCTTCTTTTGACATGAAAATGCGTGGCCATACAGTTCCTGAAAAGAGTCTTTGATTTTTGGTTTCTGTCTCTACTGTGTTCCTCTCGGCATTATGATTACGTCGCTTCTCGCGTTCGTGATATCTTCACATCCTTCTTCCTGTCCCAGTCCAACCCCCAACGCCTGAATCCCAATTATGCAATCTCATCCTACCAGCCCACATATTACAACACCCCACTTCCCCTTCTCTTTCCCCCAAGCGTTTTATACAAGAAGCCTATTCATGCTTTCCTCCCCCACGATCTCCTTTTTCCCAACATTCATTCCCATCCCTATAACTCCCTCCCACTCCCCTCCACCGCCGCCACCACCGTCTGCTGTATGATCGCACTCGAACTCTCATTGCCAATCACCGCAGCGCCTAACTTTTCGTCTCCATTGTAGTAGAACCACGCGCGGTTCGTGAGGAAGGTGATATGTTGGGGGAGGTAGAGCGTCATGGCGATTATTATCATGGAGAAGAAGAGGAAGAGGAATGAGTCTGCCATAAAGACTCAATTAGCAGTGTACCCTTTCGCCGGTTGGATGGTGTAGGTGGGCGCGGATAGTTCGGATGAGGAATTGGAGGGAGGGGAAAAGAGGGAGGGGGATGGGAGAAGACGTACTGAAGATGAATTTCTCGGTCGGTGTTAACATATAGAGTGAGAACGTCACCTATAGCCACCCATTAGTATCTGCCAATGAACTTCACATCACGACTTAGGATAGATGGATATACTTCATATTGATATCTCTTGCGCTGCAACCAACGGAATGTCGAGGCGAACATTGACATCGTGCCT
Source organism: Hymenoscyphus repandus (assembly GCA_001414415.1). Classification (NCBI taxonomy): domain Eukaryota; kingdom Fungi; phylum Ascomycota; class Leotiomycetes; order Helotiales; family Helotiaceae; genus Hymenoscyphus; species Hymenoscyphus repandus. Next base: position 136,197 of record LLCE01000092.1, read on the forward strand.
GTATCTCCCGGAAAAGAAATTCGCGACTGTCGGTTCTAGAATTGGCTGTGTGGTTTGAGTGAATGTGAGTGTGATAGTTTGAGCGAGGATGGAAGAATCGATGTCATGATTGATAGGGGAGCAACAAATTACCACTCCCGGAATAATTTTATCCCGATCCCTGCACCACCAATCTTGCTATTAAGTCGTGCGAGAATCATTAAAACTTCTTTGCGACAAAATGGGAAATTGCAAAATGTACAATGCCTCAGCTGCTCTCCTCGGTCTTACGAAGGACTTCGCTGCTTGAGAAAGCATTGCTCAATGGCAGTTTTCTGGCGAACAATGTCTCCGGACGTTCGCTGAGTGCAACGGCAGTGCAATGTGCGAAGAAGATGCCCGATAAACCAAAACCACCTCCCGAGAGCGAATTCACCGAGGTCTTTTTACATGGCTCTGGACCCGGGGGACAGAAGATTGTGAGCACTTCTTCCAAAAAACTATATAAACAAAACATGGCAAATATTGACAATATCCACCATAGAATAAAACATCCTCCGCAGTCCAACTAAAACACCTCCCCACCGGTCTCGTCGTCAAAGTCCAGGCCACGCGCTCCCGGACCCAGAATCGCAAGTTAGCGAGACAGATGCTGGCGGATCGATTAGATGATAGGGAGAAAGGGGATATGAGCCGGAGTAAGGTCAAGGGGGAGGTGAAGAAACGCAAGAAGGCAAGTGCGGGGAAGAAGGCGAGGAGGAAGTATAGGAAGTTGGGGGAGGAAGGGGATGGGGAAGAGGGAGAGGAGGGAGAAGAGATGGTGATGGATAGGGTGGGAGAGATTGATGGAGAGAGATTAGATGGGAAGAGTGAGGGGGAAGATGAAGGACAGAAATGAAGGTTGAAGGACATTCTGGCGATTGCGATGTTCCTGGTGATTTGACCTGCCGGACGCTTCTTGGAGAGAAAAAAAAAGCCAGAAATTTTGGCATCAAGGTCATTGCTGCGATCCTGTACCCGGCTGATCCAGTCCAGCTCCATGTTGCCTGAACTCTGTAAATTTGATGCCATGATCACGATGAGCACTGGAAGTATTTACTCAGGATCCGTTCGAAATACATATCTGCTCACCGACGGCAAGCCAAACCTTAGTTGGGAACGACCTTCGGGCTCCACTAGATTAAGTACTAGAAGGCTTGCATCGCGCACTGTCCAGACCCCGAAAGATATTTGAGGAAAGAGACAGTGGACTTCCATGTCTAGAACTCATTGCCCGCCAATAATTTGCGGGAGGAATACTAGCTTTCAGATTTATATCTAGCACTTCACCAACATGGTGGATAAAAGGGGATCACTTCAGATGGAATGTATGAAAGGATAATCACCAGTTTGCAACCTCCGTGTGGAAGAGGTGCAAATGCTCTATTCAGTGCGATCGAGATGCATCTAGATGTGTCTTACTGTACAATAGTCCTGATTTAGATCACGGTGTTACCACACCAAGAATAAAGCTATTAAATGGCTCGACATTAAAACCAAGTCACCCCTCCATTCATGTTCAAGTCCCGTGGCCATCGTCCCCTGTTCTATTACTTTCCAACCTCACGCTGTAGAACTTATCGCGTCGCTAATTTTCCAAAAGAAAACAGCGGATTCAACTCCTCAAGGTAAAGTTACTTAAGAGAGAAACGTTGAGCTTACTATCAAGATAAGGGGATGTGTTCGAATTTTTAGCCGGGGGGTCTAGGAGAATTTGGTACATCTTTGTTGGTATATTAGAAGTAATACTATACTTGTAATTCCAATGAACGAATCATCCAATGTACATCAGCATAATCTAGACCATCCATCGAATCAGCACTTACACAAAGTATTACAACCTCCATTGTCTAAAAGTTTACAAAGACAACTGCGACTTATTATTCATATACTGCTTTTCAAGTTATTCTCCTTTTCTAGAAGTCTGAGGGAATGATCTTGCTGTTTTTCGGACTGGGGTCTTGCGTTATTTTGGTAGAAGACAAAAATTCCTCGTTGATATGCGCTGCTACAATTTCTCGTTTAGCATTTTCAAACTCCAAATTATCTTACTTGAGCACGAGATGGTACAATAAGAGATATATATTTCGCTTCCAAAATCAACCCTTTATGCGATTAGCACTGACTACTTTTCTTACCCCTTCTCTCTTCTTAATATTTCCCATGATAGAATTACCTTGCACGTCTATAAAAACACTTTACATTTAGACTACTCTAACTTCTCCCAAATTAAAAGGCCAGAATCCTAGATAATGTCTCCACGAATCAAAATAAAGCATGGCTTGTTTGTTGGCAACGCAAATGTCATATTCCCTTGTTGCAGAGGCTTGAAGAAGGATTGAGTACTTTACATGGAAGTCCTTCTAAATGAAATATAGGTAAAAACAAAATAAGGAAATTGAGCATTGCTCTGGATATATACATTTAGCTAGGATTTATCTTAATCTCCACAAATACACAACACACAACCCCCCTTAAGAGATTTCCATTACCGCACTGGCAATTGAATTAAATTACAACTTTACAATCTTTCACCCTACTCAACTCTACTTAGTAGTAGATATATTCAAGTTCTTAAAAATCTTAATTTCTCCATTGCTCCCTACGCTCCCCACGCAAAGCACCTAAAATACTTAACCTAATGCAGCTTACTTTTCAAGTATAATCAAGCTACTACTCAACTCGCGCAAGAGAAATTCACCACAACAAACTCTCTACTCATTATCCACCCCCACATTCCTCTATAACCCTGATCCCCAATACACCGTCTTCATCTAATCATGTTCCTCTCTAACGCTCTACCATGACGGGAACAGACCGTAAGGTGTTGGGGCTTTCTCTTGACCCTACTAGACTAATTTCTAATAGTATTTGGATATTAGATTTAGAATCGTCGAATTAGAGCGTATCAGGTGGAAGCACACACGACAGAACGTATGTACAGGGGCGTGAGGCCGTCTTGAAGTGGGGCTGATGGATAGAGCAGTAGATTTGGAAGTCTCTTGTATGGCAGTTGATGTTGATGATGTTATGTCTGGGAGGGCTCCAAAGGCCCTGCTTGGTTCGTAGAGATGAAGGCGTATGTGCCCGCCCCTCCTCCCCTCACTCCGAGAAATTATTACAATACTGCTAATTGATCCATGTTACCGGGTTCGGTGTGGTGTAGTAGTCTCATGGAAAGACAAAAAGTCTAGTGAAGAACTGGGTTGTTAAATTCTGTAGAGGCCACGCGCTCAGGAAACTGCTAACTGCCTACCTTACATTCTTATGGAAGGATGTAAGGCTAGCCAAGTTAACCTCGCTTGTAATTTTCTTGTTCCAGATTGTTAGCACTTGATACCGAGCCAATTCCAGCGGTAGCATTAAGGCGACCTACCATGGTACAACCTTCATTCTGAAATTAGAAGATTTTGCAAGAGGGAATCATAAATTTAGCTTTCCTATGTATTCAAGTAAACAATTTATTCAGCTATTTAAAATTCCACCTAAACCCCTGCTCCCATGCACAAATCACTATATACCGATTCCCTACTAGACCAATTCCCTAATATCCTTTATATATGAAATCATGCACATTGAAATGCCTTTCGACATCCTGTACCATCCGAATTCGGGGGCTTGAAGCATGCCATAGGTTGACCTAGCGTATCCTGGTTGCCAAGTGGAATGTCTCGGCTATTGTACGAGATATAGCCATTTGGCATCGCACTCGTATCGAGGAGAAGATCGACATAATTCGGCAAGCTACCCTTGAGGGTGAGCTTTGGAGTTGTCTTCGAGCCCTTGACAGCTTGAAGTAAGTTGCAATAGCTGTCGTAAAGTGCTGCCCCACGATAGTCTGCAACATCGTCGTCTGAGGTTGCTATATAGATGGTACAGGTGCCTTCGCCTGTTCTCTCACATTTTCCGAAGCCCCAATCGTCGCGGCGGGAAAGGGTAGGGGCGGACTCAGAAAAGGCGGGTGCTCCTAGTACTAGGAGGGGGGTGGAGATGAGAAGGGTGCTGAATAGTGTGGTGGGAGAGGAGAGCTTCATAGTGATGTTTGGTGGCGAGTGGAGTTGGATAAGGAAGTTTGCAGGGCAGAGAATTAAAGGCGAAGAAGTGTGTCTTTGTATAAGTCTAGTTCCAAGGAGGAGCAGAGGTTATATAAGTGTGAGGTAAAAGACTTGGTGAGAACTGGGCGAGGGTAATTATTTTGGCTCGGTGGTGAATGCCGATAGAAAGAAAGATAGCTGAAGTATACGCAACTATATACTCCTTAGTGGCAGTGGCACTCTGGATTTCCGCCAATCCAGTCATCTCATTCGTCTGTTGCTTGGAAGAGAGTAAATTTAGAATAATGACAATGAGAAGGATCATAATGTTTCTCTCAAAAACGTACATTTGCACGGTCGCCTAAGTTTTGATTAGTTCCTAGAGGTGCCTAACCTTACAATCCTTCTAACATTTACTTCCTGCCAATCCAGTAGTCCCTTTCGTAATGTTGATTCTAAAAGTACCAAGTATCATAGCGTTAACATCGGACATTTTTATTACCGTCTCATCCTTGGCTCATATCCGCAGTGCATAACCTTGAAATCACTATAAGAATTTCTTCCGGCCAATCAAGCAGATCCCGTCGTAATGTTGGTTTTAACATCAAGAAGGATCGTAGCGCTAAGACTGTGCATTTGAAATCCTTTCGATAATTGCTTAGCTGTGTAACATACCAGGGGTAGATCGGCAAGCTTTAAACTCTCACTACCCTTGCAGGGCAGCCGGATTTCAACGCGCAGAGGGGCTGATTTAGTTGGTCTGACATAAGGCTACCGCAGCGTCTATCCCTCGTAGACGCCAGACTCCTGTCACCCGTGACTATGCTCATCTAAGATTCTTAGGCGTGTTGATAATCTTCTTTTGGAGCTTCACAAGTATCCACATGGCGACGAGGTGCACACCACCATCGATTTGCGAACATTCTCCCCCCCTTTAGAGAATCAAGTATATTTTCTTTCTCAATTTGAGAAAATCGAGTCCAATTATTTAAAACAAAAAGTATAACAAATGGAGCTCATTCCGTCGAGGCATACGAGTAAGCCACTTCACTAGTGTGCTAGAGTCGGTATTTGTCTAGGCGAGGAGATAAGGGTAGTGGCTAGCAGAGCATCACTTGCGACACAAATACAAATGATCAAATTAAAGTGAGCCAATATCCCGTTTCCTAAACTATACAAAATATCTGCGTAAGTTAGGATTGTTACTGTCTCCTACACCCCTACCACTATTCCAAGAAATCCATTCATCACCAAGTCATCTCACAAAACACCATCAAACATCATCAACCTCCTCACCCTTTTCCGCTTTCGTGTTCGCATCTTTGTGTCGCAAAAATAGGTAGAGACGGATAGTATGGCGAATAGCAAATGGCATCGAAACTGCACATAAAGCTCCCACGATCATGGAGCCTTTTTTTAGCTTTTTTGTAGTTGCCCAGGTTTCAAAGTGGTAATATGAATCTATTCCCATCCCAATGTGGTACGACATCATAATCATGAGAACAACCATAAATCGAACGTCCTCCCAATTCCATTCGAGTGGTGCGTTCCAGGCGTTGAATGCCCGTCTGGCTGCATTGAAATGGCTATTAGGAAAACGGCTGGACTCTCCTTCAAGAAATTTCATACCTGGTGAGATGGTCATTATGGTATTGAAAACTCGACATGCACAGCTACCAATTCTAGTGTGTACAACTGGTTGTAGAAGTGATGGTGAAAAGGACCCCCGAGATTGCCGTGGAACGACAGACAAATGTTATGAAAATGCGTTGGTGGCGTTGATCTTGATGTTGATCTTTGAGTCAGTCGTGATAAGTCGTAGTCATGATGGAAGGAAGGGGCGGAAGACTTAGTTTTTTGTTAGAATACAAATATTCGTACATTGAAAGTAAGCGCCCCTCCCCTGTCAGTTCTGGCCACATGGGGCCATTTTCAAGATTTTGCTTGTTGGTGTGAAGTTCCCGTGGACACAAGTTGTATGAAGTTGCACGCTCCATGCCCCTGCACGTGCATGCAAGCGCCAGACTGTCAATGCAACCGGTGCCGGGTAGATCTTACGATCTCAAAATACAGCCTCGAGAAAAGAGTTTCACCTCACGTAGTACGTAAGGATGATTACGGTGCGGCGAATTAACACACCTCCCTCGTAATATGCATTCCAACTGCGGTCTATTCAAGTCTCTGATAATGCAAGCTGATGGTGTGTGGCTTAAACTTGATCCTTCTGATTGCTGATGATTGTTTTTATGTTCGTCTCTTGGTTCACCAGTTTAGAGTAAATCCCGTTATACGAATGCAATGAATTGTTTGGGTAGACAAGCTGGGGACATCAGGGGCCTTTCTCAATTAGCAGTGTTTACTTCGGCGGTTGTTTAATTATAAGAGACTTTCATTCTCCTACCTTGGAAAGAAATTAATCACCCATCAATACTATACAGATCAATACTATACAGATCAATACTCTACAGATCAATAATCCACCCTTTCTACCCGACCTTCGTCGATAATCTTCAGATCTACACTCTATTCTCTTTACCTAGTACCTAGCCTTCATCAAACCTGTTTAAAAACAGCATTACAAGCCCGCTCCTACAAACTACAACTGCCATCAACATTTCACAACATAGCAGCATTGCAAATTTGTGGTTCTTCTATTGCTCACAATGAAGCTTGGGAATCTTCTCGCCACATGGGCCGCTGTTACCCAACTCGGGCTATGTTCGTCGCCTATGCCAGCCAACTTCAAAATCAGTCTTGCCGAAGTTCAACAACGCGAAAAATCATCTTTAATTTCGTCTCCATTGTCCAGTTCCGAGTCAACGGAACTTGCCATCCGAGATGGAACACCTATGACGAAAAAGACAATGGGTTTACAACTTCTGACAAGGACTGCCTTAGGAGGCCTGGCTGGTTACGGCCTTTCTCAGCTAATACCTGATTGCCAATCACTCACTCAAAATGCCACCGTGGGTGGTGGGTTTAAATGCGGCCTCGGCGCGATCGCTGCAGCAATAGGAATATATATGGAGGGCAAAGCCACTGCACTTTTATTTTATGAGTTCACAAGACAAACAGTAAATGCTGTCGTTGAAACTTCAGTCAACTCGGCGTTGAGACTGGCTGTTGGAGGGTGGTCATCCTTCACTGGCCCCTTTGCGCGACGACCAGCTGGTCTCGGAGCCGACAACAATGTCAAGAGAGATGAAAACATCTTCAAACGAGCAGAAGATCACTTCTCTTCGGTTTTCGGTGTCGAGGTCCGACACATTGGTCTTTGGGATGGATCAATGCATGTGGACTCGCAGTCAGAGGCTATTAAACGGGATCAGTCCCAAGAAGGGACAATCCCAGTATTTGGACTTAATTATTTTGGGGAAGACATCCATTTTGCTTATGGTGGTCAGAATGCCGACGGCAACGATATTATCAAGATTGGAACCGGCGCTGGACCGGCGACAGAGGAGAATAAACGACTCAGGGCCCGCTGGTACAACAATATCGATGGCATGACCCCTAACTATGCAGATACGTTTTTTAGCCAGGGTGGTATGGATGTTCTTGGAGACACAAACACCGATCAAGACCCAGATTTCTCACTCACCAGTACTGGCGACTACGATTGGCTTTACACACAACTGGAATGTTTATTCGGTGCAACGAGATTGAACCCAGGGGACAAGCTTCCTTCTACGTTTGATGCGATCGGTTTGTGGTTTCAAACATACGACAATGAAGATACGGGAACACTTGCTGCTGGTGTTATTTCCTTCTTTGGTCCATCAACACCGTCCGTTATTGAGTACATGCAACCTTCAGGAGGTATTCCACTTGAACCTTTCTGTTCCTTCCGTGGATGATTATTACGAGTTATAGATGTTGGGTAGAATTTATATATGCTTTGTGTAGATTTAGGGGCCTATGTGTCAGGCGTTTTACAATTTTTATATTTTTATTTCACCTTCGATATTTTCATGTCTTCACGTGAACATGTTCTTTTCACCTATTTCCCCTTTGTTTCCTTATACTATTAAACCCAAGTCGACTTCACATAGCCATATCACGTAACCGCTCGATTAATTCAAGCTCTCCGGTGCTGAGATTCTTGAAACCGGAGCCAACGGACAAAAGTGCCTTCACACCACAGATCAAGATTGAAGAAGATCTTGACTCTTCGTCGATATGTTATTGTTGGCTTAATTGCGATATTCGATACCTGCGGAAATCCTGTGAACCCTCTAGCTTAACTTGCCCCAGAGTCCTGAAAATAGGGTTGGAACGACAAAGTTTAGATTTCATGCTTGGGTATTATATCTTATCAAAAAGGCTACCTGGAAGTTACCACTTCCAATTTTACCCAACACTCTGGTAATATCGAGAATAAAAGAAGATTGCCTAAGGTGGATCATAGTCAAGAATATCCCTCAGCTTGTAGTCAAATTGATAAGGGTTATTATGATTTGTTGAGGTTGGGAGAGTAAGTAACATTTAATTGTTTCTTGTTACACTAGAGATCATGCAGCCAAGTTGATCTACCCTGCCAGGCGTGGTGGTTGTTTCTTAATATTTTCTGGTAACCATATCTGCCTTGGTCGTTATTTTTACATTACTTGGCCCCTAACCGAAAAGGTGGAGGCTCATCCTACGGCAGGGTCACTCGAGATAGCTTCATATCAGGGGATTTTTCTATCGGGATCATATTCATTCGTGTAATTTACTAGTCAGTAGGAGGACCTGATCATCAACGGGTAGGTCCATGTCATCAATGTCTAAAGATAAATAACCCGCGCGATCGGTCTATATTCAGAAGTATCATTCGGAATTCTGTAAGTTTGAATCAATAGTCTTCATTAATCCAAGGGGAATAACAACAATATACATAAGTCCTGCTGATAATCGCTTCTCAGAATGGAATCGAATTATCACTGCCTTTACAAACGCTTCCCGGCCCTGACCTTTTCGAGCAAAGGTGAAGTATAACGGTAATTCTCAAATTTAGAGAACACAATCTTGTTGACGGCTTGAATATCTTTCGCCCACCACAATTGGCGAAATACGAAGCTCCGAGCAATGAGAGGTGCATAAGCTTCAAGCAAACGTTTGGTTTTTTAGTCCGAAGAATCTTTTCAGTCTTGAATTTCCACCAGCTGCACCCGACTCAATAGAACTCTGACACCAGTACCGGTGTAATGACAACCATATGTTCTACGCGAGCTCGTACTAGCGGCCACAATCTGGCAACTTTTACGAACTGACCTTTAAGAGTGAAGAGATCTTGAACAGTTACCGCTTACATCCGCCAAATATTACCTACCAAGAACTTCACTGGTGGCTAAGTAAGCTGATATTGGCGAACCTGAAGTATATGTATTTACTTTGTAGTGGCTGGTTGCTGATTCTCGCCAACAATTACGAACGCATTGAAACGGCGCGGCCCGCCGAGAAATCCTTCTCGGAATTCGCTTAAACGCATAATTTGATTGGTCGCACTGCATTAGTATTGTGCAATTTTGCTTCATTGTTCCTGAATTCTCGATCGCATTAGGCAGTTCTGGGGTGGAATGTCAGCGTCGGCGAAGTGGAACTTGGCGAATAGCCTCTGATTGGGAAACGTGGTTGGCGATAAGTGGCGGGTATGTAAGATATGATGTGCCACGGTCGAACCGTGTCGGCCGACTTTCGAATTTAGGATTCTAGAACCATGCTTGTTGTTTTTTGGGCTTTTTGTTTATAATATGCTGGGAAATGGCAGATCGATTGCACCATCTCTCCACTTATCACATCATTCTTTCTCATTACTGATTCATCGTATCTACAAGAGATATATATATCTCAGAAGTTCCCTCTCGTGATGCCGTCCCTTACCATACAAACGTCTATCCCGCTTCAGGAGGAGTTAATCTCCTATATGTTCCGGAGGAAAGAAGGAGGGGAACTAGATCTCTTGGCTTCTCTCGGTCTCTGGTTTGGAAAGAGCAATGCAACAGATATCGAGATCGAAACGCGCTTCGGTGCACATGTGGCTGCCGCCATAAAAGGAGAATTTAAAGATTGGGAAGAAACTCCACGTGGATGTCTCGCACTAATGATCCTCACCGATCAATTCCCCCGCAACATTTACAGGCATACCATTCACATGTACGATGGTGACAGTCGAGCACGAAGCTTGGTCGATAAACACGATTGGATGCAAACCCTCGAGCCGGAAGAATGTTTATTCATCCCCTGTCTGATCATGACGCATCAAGAGAATGTCGAAGACCAGAAATACTGTCTGGCATACTACGAGAAACTAGAACCGCTTTTGTCATCCGAACTTCAAGTCTTCCGAACCATCTTCGTAGAGCATCTCGAAGTCGTGACGAAATGTGGATGTTTCCCACATCGAGACCGTTATTATGGTCGGCAAACTACAGATATCGGAAAAGAGCTCATGGCAAATCCTAAGCTCCGATACGATCGACCCCTCATGGTCAAGTCAGGACAGGTCAAATTTGGAATCGAGCCCGTCAAGCTGTGGAAAATAACACAATTGGCATTCGACCTTATGGAGCGAATCGACGCTCTTGCGAAAGGGTCGGCGATACTTCCTGATATCTCGGTCGTGAAAAGTCTCTCCCCAAGTGAGCTGGTGGAGTGCAGAGAGATATTCTCCATGTTCGACATTGATGGGAATGGAACCTTCGGTGCTGAAGAGTTCAAAGCTATTCTCTCACGCACTGGACGACCCGATAACCCAGCCCGAGTCAGAAAAGCAATGGCGGCTGTATCTAGAGTTGACGGAGCCACGAGTCTGACATTCGAGCAATTCGCTTGCTTATTGAGAGTTGAAGTTGAGACGGACTGGGAGTACAGAATGCTTCGTCGCTTCGAGTTCTTTGACACTGACGGCACTGGGGAAATTGACATGATGGAACTGAAGGAGTGCATCCAGGGCTTGGATACATTGGCAACGGAGGCTGAAGTTGAGGATATGATGAAGGAATGTGATACAGATGGAAATGGGACACTGTCATATGAGGAGTGGAAAGCGATGGTGCCGAGTTTTGTCGAACGGAGACCTTCTCAAGCTATTGCCTCGCCAACTGTATTCAGGAAGGAGATCAAATGGCCGTCTCCTACTCAGTATAAGCTCTCGAAGGCTCATTGGAGATGATGAAGGCAGTCAGAGAGTAGCTGATAGGTTGTCACACAGGAGTATCTCTTTAAAGCTCCATCAATTTGACTCTCCCCTCAACAGAGATTCGTAGGATTAGATTTAAGATTTGGCTACGTCTGTTCTCCTTAATCCGATACAGAATATTAGCTCTCAGTCTCCATTCCTCGTTGTTTCCCAGTAGCTTCTCTGCCTGATATACTGGGTTGTCAACAAGGTCCGTTGACCACCCCTCTAGAGCAGTTTCACCTGGAACCATGAGTTCCAGGCGGCATTGTACTGCCACGACGTCACCCGTCATTTAGATCTAGCTTGACACCAAAATTATTCCCCTCACTATCGGCAAAGATGTGGTTAACCAACCTTCTAGAGCTTTTTTGCGTAATGAGGGAACCCGACCGTACTAGAGAGAATCCATTGTCACCAAGTTCTATTCAAGAAACACACCGACCAAAAGAATCTGGAAGCCCGTGATTCTGGGCTATCCAAAGTGGACTAACAAATGGGTAAACTAAGATGCAGGCCAGCATTCGTGATGTCTTGATTCACATGGTTCAAACCTTGAATCGAGGCTTCAACCATATGGCTACAATCTCAGAAGCTGGCCAGTGATGATGCTAGAACTCCTCGACCAGTGTCTTCTTCATTACAGCTCTATTCCACCATTCAAGCGAATAAATTTGGTCAGTGGACCCCCTGCTAACTTACTATATATCTTGTATAACATCGACGAAAAGGGGTTTCTAGTTAGGAATGGAAGGTCCTTAAAAAGGATTATGACTCGTTCGATATATATGTCGGGCAGGGTTACGAAAAACAAGCAGGATGGCTGTCACGTATCTCTCTTTATGTTACGGGTTACTCAAGGCAAAGGCACTTTGAGGGACAGATTCTACTCAAGAAGGTAAAACTAAGGAGAGAAAGAGAGAGCAGGTTAGTTTCCCAACCAGGACAACCTCCTACAGAAAACAAGGCATCTATATACTTTCCACTCAAGCCTTGGTAGATGCCATAGAATTTTCACTATTCGTCAGGCAGATTGAATATATGCAAGTCTATCTTCGTGCATTGGAAATGGTGTTCCCATCAGGAGAACTCGGTCCTATTACTTCGATAATATAGGTTTACCGAGATGAATACCAACACAGCGGAACGGACAATCACGATTTTGACATTAGGATAAATTTAGTCAGCCTCACGAATTATTGGATATCTGTGCTTAGATATGGAGCTCTGCTTCAAGTGTCTGATCAATGAAACATAATCCATAGAGCAATGGGACCTTTAACAAGCACTTCGATGAAATTCTTTGCACACTTGCCAGCTTCACACGAAACTCTATCTAAATTTCCATCGATTACCGAAAATCTGAGTCGGAAGTGTATCAAGATCTCCTCAAGTTCCTTTTCAATACCAGTAAAAATCTACTGATACCTGACGTATTCGGTAATCGGAAGAACTTGGAAGGTCGTCGATTCCCATCATGGATTACTGATTGGAGTTATCAATGGGAGTAATTCAACCCCCGTGGCCTTTATGAGAAGTAACCAGAGATGATAGAACCAATGCAGCAAGAATATGCCGATACAGGTAAACTACGACTCAAATGCATGTGTGTGTCTCTTACACCATCTCACTTCTGGATGGAATCAAGAGAGTCTGTCCTCGAGGCGATACAATGAAGATACGGAAGCTAAATTTTGATCAAAACATATACAAAGCATGTTCCTTGGAGGAGTGGTCAGCAGCTACTAGATGCCGCAGGATCGAATCAGTAAAGCTACCATATTCTATAATATTTACACATATCCAGGAGGCATCATGGCTAGTAGAAATGTATTATAGTATTCAAAAACATAATGATGTGCCGCTTGGCTCGGATTACGCTTTTGCTTGTCTTAACAACGCATTATATGGTCTCTCTCACTTGTGATTTATCCTTGCCTGAGCCGCCTCGCTTGATGATATTGTCTCTCTGGAGAGGAGTCTAACCTTGTATATTCTCCGGCCGACGACCGTAAGATACGAATTTAAGTATCTTGGACCGGTTGCTGGCGTTTCCGTAGGGCGCCACTGTTCTCAAGACTACTACAATCTTACTAATATTACGATCTCTAAGAAGATCGTTATAGATGACCCATACGAGACAGAAGGGTTTATTTTGAACTAGGTGAGAACATGGGTAGTTGCTCTGCATAGACAAGCTTATCTAGGACAACTGTTGGCTTAAAACAAGGGAAGGGGCGTTTTTATAGGTTTTAAATGCTATAGGTTAGAAAAGCGTCAGAACTCCGAAAAGCACATCTCATATCATCTATTTATACGCACGAAAAAGTGGCATTTGTGATGTGATGAAGACCTAATTATGGGTATAAAGAGAATAAAACACACGCATGATCAGACAATGCTGTACCGAAAAGACGATATCAGCGGTCACTTGACCTAGAAAGAATAGTTGAAAGGAGTACCATCTCCACTTACTATGTTCTCTCTACTTTCTCAACAAAGAAAGATGAGCTCTCACAGCACTTTCAAATAGAGATAATCCTTAACCTAATGACTTGCCTGAGCGTCATATCCAATACTGACCGCAAATTCACTCGACAAATTTACCGAATCCTAGCATCTTTGTTGCTAGGAATATTGGACAGAACTTGAGAGTATAATGAAGAGAGAAGTTATGCATATGGACAAAATAACTTTGCAAATATAATATCAGGGTTATGGGATATCATTCTTCATCTACTTATCCTTCTCTATAAGATCTCTAGGTCTGTGAGCCGCAGAACAGCCCAATTTGGTTCGCTCAAAGTTTGCTCCCTGTCTTTCCTTGATGAAAACCCACAAGCTCGCAACTTACCTCCCAAAGTCTCTCAGCCGCATCCTTATCACAAGCCCACCTCGCCGATCGTCTAATTTGACAATCATCAAGATAAACACCCATTTCATCTATTAAACCCTAGAATCAGCCTTTATCTCACGGCAAATCCGTCATTCAAAGTGGGAGGAACTTACGACTCAAACCTTGATCTAACCCAGCAACAATTAACGTAGCAACCCCCTGATCTAACGTCTTCCACTCCTTGATTTTCATCAACCCTTCCCTTGCCTTCTCATCCAGTCCTCTCGGAAGGCTCGTCATGACATCTACATTTGGTCATCAGCACATACTTTTCCCAACCACCCCATGCCATACAAACGCGAAATATAAACATTACTTACTCCCCGGATTAACACTCCAACATCCCACCCCGTCCAGCCTCCCCCTCAACCCTTGAACCATAAGCACATTCGCACACTTACTCATCCCATACGCCACACCGGCCTCGTATCCACCCTCACCTCTTATCACACCATCAGGCAGTCCCTTTCGTGGTTGTTCGTTAGGCGGTACAGAGAGAAAGTTTCCAGGAGTCTGGTTGAGGTCTGAGAAGCGGATTGGGGTTATGCGGTGAGCTTCGGAGGAGGTGTTGATTATGCGTGTTTGTGGTTTGGAAGAGGATGATGGGGTGAGGTGGGGAAGCAGAAGGTTGGTGAAGAGGAAGGGACCAAGGTGGTTTGTTGCTAATTGCATCTCCATGCCTCCACCTTCTGGTGCGAGTTTTCGCGAAGATATGTTGATGCCTGCGTTGTTGAAGAGGACCTCAATTCCTTTCCCTTCTTGTTTCAAGATGTCTTGGATAGAAGAGACGGCGGCGCGGACACTGGGGAAGGACGAGAAGTCTACCACGATACATTTGGCTTTCACATTTGGATTGAGCGCGGTGATGGCTGATGCGACGATCTGGATGTTCACAAGTGTGCGCGAGGCGAGGATGAGGAGCGCTGGGTCGTGATTAGAGAGGTTGAGCGCGAGTTGAGCACCGAGGGAGGAAGGGGAAACGCCTGTAATTAGGACTGTGTTGTAATGATGTCAGTAGTCTTGTCCTTCGTTGCGATAGAGAACACAAGCTTGCAAACCATCTACGTAATAACGTGGACATAGAACTAGGTACCTGTTCCATACAACTGAGAACTCTCATACCACTCTAACTAGCTTAATATTTAGATTAAGATGAATATATTGTCCGCTCGATCAGACTTCAAGATCAATAAATGGGAAACAGAAAATAGCAAATATAAGCGAGGGAATGCTTCAACACTCTTTGGTTCCATTGCAATAAAATCCACCAGTGTTTGTCCATATAGCACATGCCATCGAGAACAGAAGTTGTTCGGAAGTCTACGAGAATATCAAGGGGAGAGATACTGCATCGACAGAAAAGACGTTCGATCCACAGCCCCAGAAAACGGCATCTCCCATCCTTAGAAATGCTTTGCTAGACTCTATGTTACCAGGACCAGAACTTCTTGCCCGCCTCAACATGAAAATCCAACCTGTTATCCTGGATAAACTTCTCAAGCCCACAACCGTAATTGCCGTCTTGCCATTTTAGACTACTGCACTCTCGGGTTTCGAAACGACGAACAAAGTATTTCTTCGGCGTCAAAGCAATAACACGAACAACACAGACTTCAAAATAATCCAAGCAGAGCACAGACAAACAAAACCTAAAAATAAGGAGATATCTCCGGCTCTTTCAATCGTGGAAGAAACGCTTACCCATGCACAGACAAAACATACTTCAACCTAAGGAAAAAAAGCAGCAAGTCTGGAAGAACTCTCATCCACTGCACACTTATTGGAAACGGCTAGAATAACCAAGATTTGACCCAACAGAAACACCCAAACCCAAACGACGAATATAACTCAAAAAAGAGGGCAGCACTTACAAACTCTCCCCTTTATGCTCTCCTGGAAGTATCCGGCGACTTCCGTACCTGTGCTTTGCGCATTGAACTTTGAGTCCATCTTGGCTTCTGTTGTAGCGACTGTACCTGCCTTATCGACAACTGATAGATTGCCCAGATGTTGGCTCGGTAGATGTGGTGCAGGATGCGTGATGCAGGATGCGAGGGCTCAGGGAAAACTTTCGGAGCTCTTGATGTGAAGCGAGGAGGTAGTTGGGATCAATGTCGGAAGAATGTGAGTGATGACGAGTACTTGGTGGAGAGTGTGTTATCAACAAGATCCGCCTTCCCTTTCTCCAAGTAATTTGCTTGGATCCTTTCTGCGTATTTTGAAGGGTAAAGACTTCGTCCACGAGCACCGAGGAGGTGGGAGCGTAGACTGCAATATCGGAGGATCAATCTTTGCAGTCAGTGCAGAGCGATGTAAACAACCTTCCAGACTCACAATCTTGCAGACTTCCCCTATTCCGTACTTTATCGATTCTGCTCCCTGTTACCAAACCCAACTCGACACTCGGCTCCTTCAACACAACTCTCCAAAACACAACGACCAACTCCCAAAAACGCAGGGACAACAACCCCCAATATCGCTTCCTCTCTCCGCAGTCAGTGCAGTGCAGCGTATACAAGCTTTACTTGCTCCTTCCCTTCCCCTATTCTGTGCGCAATTCATCAACCCAGCCAACACCAACCGTGCTATCTTACCCCAGTTCTCACTCTGTTGTTGCTTTAACCTTCAAACAATCTTATCGTACCTTAAAAAAAAAACAATGCCAATGCTAAGCACGCAACCTCTCTCCACCATTCAAGAAGATCGTTGTAACTTGTTCGTCGTCAAGTCATCCTTCTCGCTTACCCCTCCCACTTCCCCATCACCAACCAATCTGTGGACATGGCTTCGCCACCTCGGTACATACACATCAAGCAATGCAGTGCGAATAGGCACGGAAGACGCAGGATGAATCCCTCCGCTGCAGCCCCATTTCCACCTCTTGACTGGCCTCTGACCTTCTGGAAGATTTCTAAATGTAGCAGCAGGTCGTGGACAATTTACCAGAGTTGAGTTGATGGTGAAGGTTGTGACACGGCAGGTTCGAGTCCACAACCCATCAATGAGCTTCCCGGAGAGCCTGGAATAATCCGGTAGAGAAAAGATCCGTTTTATTTTGATGATGATGATACTGTGGAGGGTGTTGTGTAACTCAAACAAATAAATGTATCGTGAATTAACAATTCTGTTCCATAATTGCTGATGCGGCAAGCTCAAGCACAACACACCACATCTCACCAACGACCTCGAGATATCCCGGTATCAACCCTATCCGTTCCATTTCCAACACCAACTTGATGTCGTGTAATACAAACATTTGCATCATTGTATTGTGAATTAACAATCTCACCGCATCCAAGCAAAGGAATAGAGAAATAGAGATCTTACTCTACCAACACACGCATTCACATCTCACCTGACCAACCTTACCAACCCTCCGGTATCACCCCCATCCGTTCCATTTCCATTCCCCATCTCCAACCTCACGCAATCTCACATACTCACTATGCACTACACAGCCAAGCAATAGCATCTACATTTTGATTAGCAAAACCAACCCTAACCTCCACACTGTGTACAAACACAATCCCGATATCGCACACCCTTACTATCCATCCCTCAGACCAACACCCGCTCAATTCATCCGTCAAACAGCCCGTCCTCCGTCATCTGTCGCAATTAACCCTCTGCGTAAAGCTGAAACGGACGCGAACTCACGCAAACGAGGGGCGAACTCCCCGAGCTCCCTCGGTTCCCACTGCCCACAGGCAGGTGTTCGTAAGACATGAAACAAACTCACCTTCAATCAGAAATGTTAAATGATACCGTCAACCTCGAAGATCAGATGACAAGAACGTCACCTGTCAAACTTCCGCGAGTGGGACATCAACTCCGTTATTCATTGACCATGGTCATGCCTTAGCAGAAATTCACTTGATAATAATCATTGCTAAGACCATTATGTAGAGTGGGTAATTGTCTGAGTATTTATCAAATCCCCTCCCCCAAGCCGCATGGCGAGAGTAGAGGTCTTTCTATCTAAATAACTACAGAAAAGCGAGCTGCCAGCAAATATAAGAGAATCCCCTTGCTCTCCCTTCTTCTTCCCATTTCAAGCGAAATAATCCTGTCGATAAAAGAGTGACCATCGTGATGTTGAAGCTAAGAAACTCCCATCCAGTAATGTTATGATGGGAGTTTTTTGTAATCGATGATATTGTCCTTGTAAGCAAGAGTTGTTGTTTGAGAGGAGAAAAGAAAAGGAAAAATGAGAGAATCCTCAATGCCAACAAACTACAAGTGGAGGTCGTGAAATCCTCCAACCCACTCAAGGTCACCGAAGTGTCCCATACCTTTGCGGTTATGTGGACGAGATCGGGCCCTGTCCTTATCCTTCACCCAGGGACAGCCACCGCTTCCCTTATCCTTAATCGGTGTGTTCACAACTTTATTATCCCAAACTCCCGCTCCAAACCCAGTGAAGCCTAATCCAACGTTCCTCTGTTTCCTCCATAACTCCGGAGTCCTGTCAGACTCGGATGTACCGGTGTGTGCTCGCCTGCGTTCTCCAAGAGCAGACCACTTATCGAAAGTGGTGCGCTTGGATGGTGGCGAGTACCGGGCGGGCGTAGTTGGCGAAACAATCTTACGTGGGGTTTCGTGAAAGAAAAAACCATCTGCAACAATATCTCCATCGATGTCTGCGGTAGGGGTCGGTGCAGACTTCGCAATATTTACAAGTGAAGAGCTCTTTGGCTCCAAAGGACCTCGAACTATCGTATCATCATCGGTCTTGCTCTCGTGGCTCCAGGTGCGTGAGTTGGCCATCTGTCGGGCTTTGAGTTGTCTCTCGGCTTCTTCCTCTTCTTCCTCATCCTCATCCCAAAGATCACCCCAGCTCTTGGAAACGACGTCCTTCTTACCAAAGATAGACTCCATGGATGGAAGAGGCTTTGGCTTGGACATGTTGATTGGTAGGGATCCAGAGACAGCAGCAGGGTGGGCGCGAGGTGGTCCAGTCTTGACTGGTCGTCGGATGGCCATGGACTTCATCGAGTGCATTGATGCACCAAAAGCGGAGTCGAGGACGGATGCCATCGAGGGAGTTTGCTGACCATGTGAGAACCAATCCTTTCCACTTTCCTCGGAATTTGGGAAGAGATCTTCCGACTCGTAGTAGCTTTCGTCGTCGGGGATGGCTGAGAGTTGGCGGAACTGCTGAGGTGGGCTTGCGTGCAAGGCTTTTGCCCATGGGAAAGAACCTTGATCCATCTGGGGGCTTTGGATAGATGGAGTTCGGAGAGGCTCGCGGTTGGCGCTCGGAACGACACGCCTCTCGGCCGAGTCGAAGTCATCCAAGCTCTCGTCAAACGTAGTGAAGCTAATGACACGTTCAAGTGCCTCGCGGGCTCCTTGGAGTGAGCGTTTGCGTGGGTCGAGGCTCATGCATTGAGCGATCACTTCGTAGGTGTCTTGTGACATTGTAGGGAAGACATCGAAGAGTGATTGCTTGTCACGAGAGAAGTCCAAGAAGAGAGGATCGGACTCGGTTGGGGTGGTGAATGGATTGCGTGAGAATAGAATGTTGAGAAGGCAGATACCGATGGCCCAGACATCAGCTTGGGCTGGGGCGTACCCGGCACCCGCAGAGTCATATTGTTCTGGGGACATGTAACGATCACTGCCAACTGTTGTCTCGTAGGTCCAATCATCCGAGGTAGCCAAACCAAAGTCTCCGAGCTTCATCTCGCCAGCTTGGGTGAGGAAGATGTTCTCTGGCTTGATATCTCGATGGTACATGCCCTTGGAATGAATGTAGGCGACGGCGTCAACGAGTTGAAGCATGAATTGACGGACACGTTCGGTTTCTAACGGTCCGGTACCAGTGCGGATGGCCTCATAGAGATCACCACGAGAGCAGAACTCGAGGACGATGTAGAGGTGTGCATCAGTCTCGAAAGAGTGGATCAAGTTGACGGTGTTGGGATGGTCTCCAAGACGAGCATGGCAAGCCAATTCCTCAGACTTCTCGTCAATAGCAAAAGAAGTGTCTACATCTGAATTCGCAGATTTCTTGGTCAAACATTTGATAGCAACAAACTCGCCATTGGTCAAATCCTTGGCCATGAAGACCATACCGAATGAACCATGGTTGAGTGGAGACACCGTCTCGAAACGGCCGTTGAGGACGACGCCATCGTAAAATCTATCTCTTAAGCATTCCATTTTGTAGAGTGAAGTGGGACCGACGGGGAAAGATGTTGTGTAGGTGATACCTCGATATCGAGGTATAGCGTGAAAATTAAGTAGATAAATTGAAAACCAGAGGACGCTCGAAATAGTTGTACAACCGAAATGTTTTTGGGCCCAAAGACTTGTGATCGAGCAATACAGCGGGGAAATGCTTTTGTTCCTCTAAACAAAGTTGTTGGCACAGGGAGCTATGCTCGAGAAGGTTGAATGTGGAGGTGTGGAGGGTCGAAGGAGCCGAGCCAGAAATGGTCTGGCGAATAACAAACAGGCAACGCTATATAGATGTATCCCAGCCGCTGAAAAAAATAGATAAAACTGTCGAGAAAACTCCGGTATGTTCGTAGTAAGGGTCAGAGGCTCATTGATGGGTATTCGAATTTGGAGACAAAAGAGATGTGGTTGAGAGGTCGTAAACAGTGGAAATGGACAATGTGGTCCGTTAAGGAAAGGTTCGAAGTCGTTAAACTGACATGGAAGTCAGGTAGAAAATGCGAGCGAATGTGTGGTGAGGTTGAAGTGGAACCTCAGTGGCAGTACCAGAATGCACTGCTGGTTGGTTGTCGTGTAGTGAGAGGGGTTGAGATCGACAAGAGGACGGATCGATCTAGAGGAGCAAGATGGGACAATCAACGGGCGTTGAATTGAGCTGAGTTGCTTGAATGTTGTGACGTGGTAGAGGTTGACCGGGGAAGAGTTGTTTGATGGATGGTCGGTAGCTTGGGTGACCCTGCGGGCAATATCCGAGGCTGTAATCTTGATGATGACAGGTTGGCGGTTGATTGAGGAGTCAGTCTATGAGAAGACAGTCTCGGACAGCTTATTGGAAATCATGTGTTGGTATTGTTGGTCTGATGGAAGAGGAAGTCGAAGAGCTTGCTCTTCGTCTTGCCTTATCCTTTGTGTTGGGTAACAAATCGTCGTTCGCTCGTCGGGTCAGAGCTGCAGGCTTTCGAGGCTCAGCAGCAACAGATCGTGATTGAGAGTTGATGAGCAACACGATGATTGTAGTAGTGGAAGATCGGGATCTGCAAAGCAGGTGCACGGCTCGAGGATGATTGATGGAGGGTGATGGAGGGTGATGGAAGGTTGATGTTGTGGTTGTGGGTTGTTGCCGTGAGCAACTGTGCTGAATCACTCGGATGACGCAGCGGAGCAATAGACGATGTCGAGGGAGCAACGGGAACGGAGGCGAGATCGAAGGTGTTGATGAAGGAGATTAGGTGGAAGATGAAGGTGAAGGTGAAGGTGAAGAGGTGGAGGAGAAGAGGAGAGAAAGGAAAGAAGCTGCGAACGACTCTAGATTGTGGCCAGTCTTAACCATGCGCAGCGGTGAAGGTGTAGAAATGAGGTGGATGTGAAGGTTAGAAGAAGCAGAGGCAGGAAGAACAGCGGGAGTCAACAGCACGACACCACCCCTGCAAAGTACGAGGCCCGCTTCCCAGAAATGACGCTAGCTGTGCTGGGGTGGAGTCGCTAAGCAACCCAAAGAGGACTAGCGAGATTCATCATTGGGTGACCAGGGATGAATAAGAGCGCCTGCTGGTGGACTGGGTCGGCCAGTGAACAGTGGATAATAATTGGGAAAAAGTGGAGCTTCTCCAAATAAAGCGCTGGCATCTTCGGCAATGAGGTGGTGCTGCGGCCAACTCGCTCTCTTGCTTGTTAAGTGGTTATGTTTGGCTGTTGACGGATCTTGCTGGCGAGTCTTGCTGGCTTCGACGGCTTCAGTCCTGTCCTCGCACCAGCGTCTTTCTGGCCTGGGAAGTGGCCTTTACCGCTGCCAGCCTCAAGCCAGCAACCAGTATTATGGAAATTTTAGAGGAAGACGCTCATCGTTCTCCAGCCAGCAGTTTTCTCTGACCACAACAGCAATCTTTCGATGATCTTCCAGCATACAAAACCCTCTCTGCACCAGACTGGCCAAATCAACAGCTTGCCTGCCTGCCTGCCTGCCAACCTACCAGCTT